>BLSH010483405.1:0-12524 GCA_018402905.1 Glandirana rugosa | reverse complement strand
CCCCTCCCCACTAATAGGTACCTATAGGGCCTAACAGCTCCTTGTCTGTTGCATGCACAGCCAAGTATACCTTCTCCAACCCTACGAAATATGGGGTGGGTCTAAAGTGAACCTCTACCTTGCCTACCCAGCGCTGAGCAACGGGTTTAATCCAAAGCTTAATGAGGGTTCAGTTTATTTCAGCTATATACTGTATATTCCAGGTGCAACCTATCAAAAGGGGTGCCAAGTCCTATTTTCCTTACAAAGCAGCCACAGCTTGAGCAGGAAAGCCTGCAGAGAGGGATCCTAGCACTTTGCGTGCAAGCAGTAGTCTCTCTGCAGAGATCCTGCATGCCACCTCTGCACTTATAAGTACATACAGGGTCTAATAGGCCCTTGACTGTTGCTTGCAGAGCTAAGTACACCTCCTCTAACCCTAAAAACTACGGGGTGGCCTTAGAGTGAACCTCTACTTTGCAAACGTAGCGCTGAGCAAGAGGTTTATTCTAAAGACCAACTGAGTGTTCAGCTTTATTCAGCTAAATACCGTATATTCCAGGTGCAAGCAATCAAAAGGCGTGTACAGTCCTACAATTCATTCTCTTTAGAAAGCAGCCACAGCTTGAGTAGGAAAACCTGTCCCCTGACAGCATGCTGCTGAGAGGAACCTTGCACTTTGTGCGGAAGCAGTGGTCTCTCAGCAGAGGTTCCACATGCCCCTTGCTGGGTCAGACCTATAGCTCTCCATTGAGAAAAGCTGATGTAATATTATACTGCTGCCTGTTTCACAGTCAGAGGGATTCCCCCTCACTTCCAGCATGCTGCAGAGAAGGACCCTTGCACTTTGTCTGGAAGCAGTGGTCTCTCAGCAAAGGTCCCACATGCCTCTTGCTGGGTCAGACCTATAGCTCTCCATTGAGTAGAGCTGATGTTACATTATACTGCTGCCTGTTTCACAGTCAGAGGGATTCCCCCTCACTTCCAGCATGTTGCAGAGAATGATCCTTGCACTTGGTGCGGAAGCAGTGGTCTCTCTGCAGAGGTCCCACGTGGCCCATACTGTGTCAAAGCTATAGCTCTGCATTCTTCTCACTTCCAGCATGCTGCGGAGAAGGACCCTTGCACTTTGTCTGGAAGCAGTGGTCTCTCAGCAAAGGTCCCACATGCCTCTTGCTGGGTCAGACCTATAGCTCTCCATTGAGTAGAGCTGATGTTACATTATACTGCTGCCTGTTTCACAGTCAGAGGGATTCCCCCTCACTTCCAGCATGTTGCAGAGAATGATCCTTGCACTTGGTGTGGAAGCAGTGGTCTCTCAGTAGAGGTCCCACATTGCCCATATTGGGTCAGACCTATAACTCTCCTTTAGGCAAAGCTGATATAATGTTATACTGCTGGGTGGATGGAAGAATTCCTCCTCACTACCAGCATGCTGCAGAGAAGGATCCTTGCACATTGTGTGGAAGCAGTGGTCTCTCTGCAGAGGTCCCGCATGGCCCATACTGGGTCAAAGCTATAGCTCTGCATTGAGCAAAGCCGATGTCATGTCATTATATTGCTGTGTGTGTCACCGATGTAGGGATTCCCCTGTGTAGGAGATATAAATCCATTATTATGAAAGACAAATTTCGATATTTTGTGTAAAATCTTTAAAAATGGAATGTGGTCCCAGCGGTGCGCTGGCTCCTGGCGTCTGAATATTCGCTCGGTTGCATTTGGAGTTCTGATGCCAGAAATTTTAGCAAGCAAATTTCTGGCACGGCTGCAGACGATGACATCAATGCCTTCCACACTTATTAACCTAATAAACAATATAAATGGCCTCTCTGTATCGTCACTGTATCTCCATCGTTGTATCTCCATCGTTGTATCTCCATCGTTGTATCTCCATCGTTGTATCTCCATCGTTGTATCTCCATCATTGTATCTCCATCATTGTATCTCTATCATTGTATCTCCATCATTGTATCTCCATCGTTGTATCTCTATCACTGTATCTTCATCATTGTATCTCCATCACTGTATCTCTATCACTGTATCTCTATCATTGTATCTCCATCACTGTATCTCCATCATTGTATCTCCATCATTGTATCTCCATCATTGTATCTCCATCATTGTATCTCTATCATTGTATCTCCATCATTGTATCTTCATCATTGTATCTCCATCACTGTATCTCTATCACTGTATCTCTATCATTGTATCTCTATCATTGTATCTCCATCATTGTATCTCCATCATTGTATCTCTATCATTGTATCTCCATCATTGTATCTCCATCGTTGTATCTCTATCACTGTATCTTCATCATTGTATCTCTATCATTGTATCTCCATCACTGTATCTCTATCATTGTATCTCCATCATTGTATCTCCATCACTGTATCTCTATCATTGTATCTCCATCACTGTATCTCTATCACTGTATCTCCATCATTGTATCTCTATCACTGTATCTCTATCACTGTATCTCTATCATTGTATCTCCATCATTGTATCTCCATCACTGTATCTCTATCACTGTATCTCTATCACTGTATCTCTATCATTGTATCTCCATCACTGTATCTCCATCATTGTATCTCTATCACTGTATCTCTATCACTGTATCTCTATCACTGTATCTCCATCACTGTATCTCCATCACTGTATCTCCATCACTGTATCTCTATCACTGTATCTCCATCACTGTATCTCCATCATTGTATCTCCATCATTGTATCTCCATCATTGTATCTCTATCATTGTATCTCCATCACTGTATCTCTATCACTGTATCTCTATCACTGTATCTCTATCACTGTATCTCTATCACTGTATCTCTATCATTGTATCTCTATCATTGTATCTCTATCACTGTATCTCTATCATTGTATCTCCATCACTGTATCTCTATCACTGTATCTCCATCATTGTATCTCCATCACTGTATCTCTATCACTGTATCTCTATCATTGTATCTCCATCACTGTATCTCTATCACTGTATCTCCATCACTGTATCTCTATCACTGTATCTCCATCACTGTATCTCCATCACTGTATCTCCATCATTGTATCTCCATCATTGTATCTCCATCACTGTATCTCTATCACTGTATCTCTATCATTGTATCTCCATCACTGTATCTCTATCACTGTATCTCCATCACTGTATCTCTATCACTGTATCTCCATCACTGTATCTCCATCACTGTATCTCCATCATTGTATCTCCATCATTGTATCTCCATCACTGTATCTCTATCACTGTATCTCTATCATTGTATCTCCATCACTGTATCTCTATCACTGTATCTCCATCACTGTATCTCTATCACTGTATCTCCATCACTGTATCTCCATCACTGTATCTCCATCATTGTATCTCCATCATTGTATCTCTATCACTGTATCTCCATCATTGTATCTCCATCATTGTATCTCCATCACTGTATCTCCATCATTGTATCTCCATCACTGTATCTCTATCACTGTATCTCCATCACTGTATCTCCATCATTGTATCTCCATCACTGTATCTCTATCACTGTATCTCTATCATTGTATCTCCATCACTGTATCTCTATCACTGTATCTCTATCACTGTATCTCTATCATTGTATCTCCATCATTGTATCTCCATCACTGTATCTCTATCACTGTATCTCTATCATTGTATCTCCATCACTGTATCTCCATCACTGTATCTCCATCACTGTATCTCCATCATTGTATCTCCATCACTGTATCTCTATCATTGTATCTCTATCATTGTATCTCCATCATTGTATCTCCATCACTGTATCTCCATCATTGTATCTCCATCATTGTATCTCCATCACTATATCTCCATCATTGTATCTCCATCACTGTATCTCCATCATTATATCTTCATCACTGTATCTCTATCACTGTATCTCCATCACTGTATCTCCATCACTGTATCTCTATCATTGTATCTCTATCACTGTATCTCTATCATTGTATCTCCATCATTGTATCTCTATCACTGTATCTCTATCACTGTATCTCTATCACTGTATCTCTATCACTGTATCTCTATCATTGTATCTCTATCATTGTATCTCTATCGCTGTATCTCCATCGCTGTATCTTCATCACTGTATCTCTATCACTGTATCTCTATCACTGTATCTCCATCACTGTATCTCCATCACTGTATCTCTATCACTGTATCTCTATCATTGTATCTCTATCACTGTATCTCCATCATTGTATCTCCATCACTGTATCTCCATCATTGTATCTCCATCATTGTATCTCCATCACTGTATCTCCATCACTGTATCTCCATCATTGTATCTCCATCATTGTATCTCCATCATTGTATCTCCATCACTGTATCTCCATCACTGTATCTCTATCACTGTATCTCTATCATTGTATCTCCATCATTGTATCTCTATCATTGTATCTCCATCACTGTATCTCCATCATTGTATCTCCATCACTGTATCTCCATCACTGTATCTCTATCACTGTATCTCTATCATTGTATCTCCATCGTTGTATCTCTATCGTTGTATCTCCATCGTTGTATCTCTATCGTTGTATCTCCATCGTTGTATCTCCATCACTGTATCTCCATCATTGTATCTCCATCATTGTATCTCTATCACTGTATCTCTATCACTGTATCTCTATCATTGTATCTCCATCATTGTATCTCTATCACTGTATCTCCATCACTGTATCTCTATCACTGTATCTCTATCATTGTATCTCCATCATTGTATCTCCATCACTGTATCTCCATCACTGTATCTCCATCACTGTATCTCCATCACTGTATCTCTATCACTGTATCTCTATCGTTGTATCTCCATCGTTGTATCTCTATCGTTGTATCTCCATCGTTGTATCTCTATCGTTGTATCTCCATCGTTGTATCTCCATCACTGTATCTCCATCACTGTATCTCTATCACTGTATCTCTATCACTGTATCTCTATCATTGTATCTCCATCATTGTATCTCCATCACTGTATCTCTATCACTGTATCTCCATCACTGTATCTCCATCATTGTATCTCCATCATTGTATCTCTATCATTGTATCTCCATCACTGTATCTCCATCATTGTATCTTCATCACTGTATCTCTATCACTGTATCTCCATCACTGTATCTCCATCACTGTATCTCTATCACTGTATCTCTATCACTGTATCTCTATCATTGTATCTCCATCATTGTATCTCTATCATTGTATCTCCATCATTGTATCTCTATCATTGTATCTCCATCACTGTATCTCTATCACTGTATCTCTATCACTGTATCTCCATCATTGTATCTCCATCATTGTATCTCTATCATTGTATCTCCATCACTGTATCTCCATCATTGTATCTCCATCACTGTATCTCCATCATTGTATCTCCATCATTGTATCTCCATCATTGTATCTCTATCATTGTATCTCCATCATTGTATCTCCATCACTGTATCTCTATCACTGTATCTCTATCACTGTATCTCTATCATTGTATCTCCATCACTGTATCTCCATCATTGTATCTCCATCATTGTATCTCCATCACTGTATCTCCATCATTGTATCTCTATCACTGTATCTCTATCACTGTATCTCCATCACTGTATCTCTATCACTGTATCTCTATCACTGTATCTCTATCATTGTATCTCCATCATTGTATCTCTATCATTGTATCTCCATCATTGTATCTCCATCATTGTATCTCCATCACTGTATCTCCATCACTGTATCTCCATCGTTGTATCTCCATCGCTGTATCTCCATCGCTGTATCTCCATCACTGTATCTCCATCATTGTATCTCCATCACTGTATCTCCATCACTGTATCTCCATCACTGTATCTCCATCATTGTATCTCCATCATTGTATCTCCATCATTGTATCTCCATCATTGTATCTCCATCACTGTATCTCTATCATTGTATCTCTATCATTGTATCTCTATCACTGTATCTCTATCATTGTATCTCTATCATTGTATCTCCATCACTGTATCTCCATCATTGTATCTCTATCACTGTATCTCTATCATTGTATCTCTATCACTGTATCTCTATCACTGTATCTCTATCATTGTATCTCCATCACTGTATCTCTATCACTGTATCTCTATCACTGTATCTCTATCATTGTATCTCCATCACTGTATCTCCATCACTGTATCTCCATCATTGTATCTCTATCACTGTATCTCTATCACTGTATCTCTATCATTGTATCTCCATCACTGTATCTCCATCATTGTATCTCCATCACTGTATCTCCATCACTGTATCTCTATCATTGTATCTCTATCACTGTATCTCCATCACTGTATCTCCATCACTGTATCTCCATCACTGTATCTCTATCACTGTATCTCCATCACTGTATCTCCATCATTGTATCTCCATCACTGTATCTCTATCACTGTATCTCCATCACTGTATCTCCATCACTGTATCTCCATCACTGTATCTCCATCACTGTATCTCTATCACTGTATCTCTATCATTGTATCTCCATCACTGTATCTCCATCATTGTATCTCCATCATTGTATCTCCATCACTGTATCTCTATCACTGTATCTCTATCACTGTATCTCCATCACTGTATCTCCATCATTGTATCTCCATCATTGTATCTCCATCACTGTATCTCCATCACTGTATCTCCATCACTGTATCTCTATCACTGTATCTCTATCATTGTATCTCCATCACTGTATCTCCATCACTGTATCTCTATCACTGTATCTCTATCACTGTATCTCCATCACTGTATCTCCATCACTGTATCTCTATCACTGTATCTCCATCACTGTATCTCTATCACTGTATCTCTATCACTGTATCTCCATCACTGTATCTCCATCACTGTATCTCTATCACTGTATCTCCATCATTGTATCTCCATCACTGTATCTCCATCACTGTATCTCTATCACTGTATCTCCATCACTGTATCTCTATCACTGTATCTCTATCACTGTATCTCCATCACTGTATCTCCATCACTGTATCTCTATCACTGTATCTCCATCACTGTATCTCTATCACTGTATCTCCATCACTGTATCTCTATCACTGTATCTCCATCACTGTATCTCCATCACTGTATCTCTATCACTGTATCTCCATCACTGTATCTCCATCACTGTATCTCCATCACTGTATCTCCATCACTGTATCTCTATCACTGTATCTCTATCATTGTATCTCTATCACTGTATCTCCATCACTGTATCTCCATCACTGTATCTCTATCACTGTATCTCTATCATTGTATCTCTATCACTGTATCTCCATCACTGTATCTCCATCACTGTATCTCTATCACTGTATCTCCATCACTGTATCTCTATCACTGTATCTCTATCACTGTATCTCCATCACTGTATCTCCATCACTGTATCTCTATCACTGTATCTCCATCACTGTATCTCCATCACTGTATCTCTATCACTGTATCTCTATCATTGTATCTCTATCACTGTATCTCCATCACTGTATCTCCATCACTGTATCTCTATCACTGTATCTCCATCACTGTATCTCTATCACTGTATCTCTATCACTGTATCTCTATCACTGTATCTCCATCATTGTATCTCCATCACTGTATCTCCATCACTGTATCTCCATCACTGTATCTCTATCATTGCATCCCTATCATTGTATCTCTATCGCTGTATCTCTATCATTGTATCTCTATCATTGTATCTCTATCGCTGTATCTCCATCATTGTATCTCTATCATTGTATCTCTATCGCTGTATCTCTATCATTGTATCTCCATCACTGTATCTCTATCACTGTATCTCTATCATTGTATCTCTATCACTGTATCTCTATCACTGTATCTCTATCATTGTATCTCCATCATTGTATCTCCATCACTGTATCTCTATCATTGTATCTCCATCACTGTATCTCCATCGTTGTATCTCTATCATTGTATCTCTATCACTGTATCTCTATCACTGTATCTCTATCATTGTATCTCCATCATTGTATCTCCATCATTGTATCTCTATCATTGTATCTCTATCACTGTATCTCTATCATTGTATCTCTATCACTGTATCTCCATCGCTGTATCTCTATCATTGTATCTCCATCATTGTATCTCTATCACTGTATCTCTATCATTGTATCTCTATCATTGTATCTCCATCACTGTATCTCTATCGCTGTATCTCTATCGCTGTATCTCTATCATTGTATCTCTATCATTGTATCTCCATCACTGTATCTCTATCGCTGTATCTCTATCACTGTATCTCTATCATTGTATCTCCATCATTGTATCTCTATCATTGTATCTCTATCATTGTATCTCCATCATTGTATCTCTATCATTGTATCTCTATCATTGTATCTCTATCACTGTATCTCTATCGCTGTATCTCTATCACTGTATCTCCATCACTGTATCTCCATCGCTGTATCTCTATCGCTGTATCTCTATCATTGTATCTCCATCACTGTATCTCTATCACTGTATCTCTATCATTGTATCTCTATCACTGTATCTCTATCATTGTATCTCTATCACTGTATCTCCATCGTTGTATCTCTATCATTGTATCTCCATCACTGTATCTCTATCGCTGTATCTCTATCATTGTATCTCCATCACTGTATCTCTATCACTGTATCTCTATCTCTATCATTGTATCTCCATCATTGTATCTCTATCATTGTATCTCCATCATTGTATCTCTATCATTGTATCTCTATCACTGTATCTCTATCACTGTATCTCTATCATTGTATCTCTATCACTGTATCTCCATCGTTGTATCTCTATCATTGTATCTCTATCATTGTATCTCTATCACTGTATCTCTATCGCTGTATCTCTATCATTGTATCTCCATCACTGTATCTCCATCGTTGTATCTCTATCATTGTATCTCTATCATTGTATCTCTATCACTGTATCTCTATCATTGTATCTCTATCGTTGTATCTCTATCATTGTATCTCCATCACTGTATCTCCATCACTGTATCTCTATCGCTGTATCTCTATCACTGTATCTCTATCGTTGTATCTCTATCATTGTTTTTGTATCATTGTATCTCCATCATTGTATCTCTATCGCTGTATCTCTATCATTGTATCTCTATCATTGTATCTCTATCACTGTATCTCCATCACTGTATCTCCATCATTGTATCTCTATCGTTGTATCTCTATCACTGTATCTCCATCACTGTATCTCCATCATTGTATCTCTATCATTGTATCTCTATCGCTGTATCTCTATCACTGTATCTCTATCATTGTATCTCCATCATTGTATCTCCATCACTGTATCTCTATCATTGTATCTCCATCACTGTATCTCTATCGCTGTATCTCTATCATTGTATCTCTATCACTGTATCTCTATCACTGTATCTCTATCATTGTATCTCCATCACTGTATCTCCATCACTGTATCTCTATCATTGTATCTCCATCACTGTATCTCCATCGCTGTATCTCTATCATTGTATCTCTATCACTGTATCTCTATCACTGTATCTCTATCATTGTATCTCCATCATTGTATCTCCATCATTGTATCTCTATCATTGTATCTCTATCATTGTATCTCCATCATTGTATCTCTATCACTGTATCTCTATCACTGTATCTCCATCACTGTATCTCCATCACTGTATCTCTATCACTGTATCTCTATCACTGTATCTCCATCACTGTATCTCCATCGCTGTATCTCTATCGCTGTATCTCTATCATTGTATCTCCATCATTGTATCTCTATCACTGTATCTCTATCATTGTATCTCTATCATTGTATCTCCATCACTGTATCTCCATCGCTGTATCTCTATCATTGTATCTCTATCACTGTATCTCTATCACTGTATCTCTATCATTGTATCTCCATCATTGTATCTCCATCATTGTATCTCTATCATTGTATCTCTATCATTGTATCTCTATCACTGTATCTCTATCACTGTATCTCCATCGCTGTATCTCTATCACTGTATCTCCATCATTGTATCTCTATCACTGTATCTCTATCATTGTATCTCTATCATTGTATCTCCATCACTGTATCTCTATCGCTGTATCTCCATCGCTGTATCTCTATCGCTGTATCTCTATCACTGTATCTCTATCATTGTATCTCTATCACTGTATCTCCATCATTGTATCTCTATCATTGTATCTCCATCATTGTATCTCTATCATTGTATCTCTATCATTGTATCTCTATCACTGTATCTCCATCACTGTATCTCTATCGCTGTATCTCTATCATTGTATCTCCATCACTGTATCTCTATCTCTATCGTTGTATCTCTATCATTGTATCTCCATCATTGTATCTCCATCACTGTATCTCCATCACTGTATCTCTATCACTGTATCTCTATCGTTGTATCTCTATCACTGTATCTCTATCGTTGTATCTCTATCATTGTTTTTGTATCATTGTATCTCTATCATTGTATCTCTATCATTGTATCTCTATCACTGTATCTCTATCACTGTATCTCTATCGCTGTATCTCTATCATTGTATCTCTATCGTTGTATCTCTATCATTGTATCTCCATCATTGTATCTCCATCACTGTATCTCCATCATTGTATCTCTATCACTGTATCTCCATCACTGTATCTCCATCGTTGTATCTCTATCATTGTATCTCTATCATTGTATCTCTATCACTGTATCTCTATCATTGTATCTCTATCATTGTATCTCTATCACTGTATCTCTATCACTGTATCTCCATCACTGTATCTCTATCATTGTATCTCTATCGTTGTATCTCTATCATTGTATCTCCATCATTGTATCTCCATCACTGTATCTCCATCACTGTATCTCTATCGTTGTATCTCTATCACTGTATCTCTATCGTTGTATCTCTATCATTGTTTTTGTATCATTGTATCTCTATCATTGTATCTCTATCATTGTATCTCTATCACTGTATCTCTATCACTGTATCTCTATCGCTGTATCTCTATCATTGTATCTCTATCGTTGTATCTCTATCATTGTATCTCCATCATTGTATCTCCATCACTGTATCTCCATCATTGTATCTCTATCACTGTATCTCCATCACTGTATCTCCATCGTTGTATCTCTATCATTGTATCTCTATCATTGTATCTCTATCACTGTATCTCTATCATTGTATCTCTATCATTGTATCTCTATCACTGTATCTCTATCACTGTATCTCCATCACTGTATCTCTATCATTGTATCTCTATCGTTGTATCTCTATCATTGTATCTCCATCATTGTATCTCCATCACTGTATCTCCATCACTGTATCTCTATCGTTGTATCTCTATCACTGTATCTCTATCGTTGTATCTCTATCATTGTTTTTGTATCATTGTATCTCTATCATTGTATCTCTATCATTGTATCTCTATCACTGTATCTCCATCGCTGTATCTCTATCGCTGTATCTCTATCATTGTATCTCCATCATTGTATCTCTATCGCTGTATCTCTATCATTGTATCTCTATCATTGTATCTCCATCACTGTATCTCCATCATTGTATCTCTATCACTGTATCTCTATCATTGTATCTCCATCACTGTATCTCCATCATTGTATCTCTATCACTGTATCTCTATCATTGTTTTTGTATCGTTGTATCTCTATCATTGTACACGGAGTGCAGTCATTGCTGCACTTTCTTTGCTACTTTTCATAAATCAAAGCACATGTACAGCCCGTCTGAGGAAAGCCCATGTACAGCCGTCTGAGGAAAGAACATGTACAGCCCGTCTGAGGAAAGCACATGTACAGCCGTCTGAGGAAAGCCCATGTACAGCCCGTCTGAGGAAAGCACATGTACAGTCCATCTGAGGAAAGCCCATGTACAGCTCGTCTGAGGAAAGCACATGTACAGCCCGTCTGAGGAAAGCACATGTACAGCCCGTCTGAGGAAAGCACATGTACAGCCCGTCTGAGGAAAGCTCATGTACAGCCCGTCTGAGGAAAGCCCATGTACAGCCCGTCTGAGGAAAGCCCATGTACAGCTCGTCTGAGGAAAGCCCATGTACAGCCCGTCTGAGGAATGCTCATGTACAGCCCGTCTGAGGAAAGCCCATGTACAGCTCGTCTGAGGAAAGCACATGTACAGCCCGTCTGAGGAAAGCACATGTACAGCCCGTCTGAGGAAAGCCCATGTACAGCTCGTCTGAGGAAAGCCCATGTACAGCCCGTCTGAGGAAAGCACATGTACAGCCCGCCTGAGGAAAGCACATGTACAGCCCGTCTGAGGAAAGCCCATGTACAGCTCGTCTGAGGAAAGCCCATGTACAGCTTGTCTGAGGAAAGCACATGTACAGCTCGTCTGAGGAAAGCACATGTACAGCCCGTCTGAGGAAAGCACATGTACAGCCCGTCTGAGGAAAGCCCATGTACGGCCCGTCTGAGGAAAGCACATGTACGGCCCGTCTGAGGAAAGCACATGTACAGCTCGTCTGAGGAAAGCCCATGTACAGCCCGTCTGAGGAAAGCACATGTACAGCCCGTCTGAGGAAAGCACATG
>BLSH010483404.1:16111-29133 GCA_018402905.1 Glandirana rugosa | reverse complement strand
CAGTTCACCTCTATGTTGGCACATGCTAGCAGTACACCTCCATGTTGGTACATGCTACCAGTTCACCTCCATGTTGGTAAGTGCTACCAGTTCTCCTCCAGTTTGGTGCATGCTACCATTTCACCTCCATGTTGGTACATGCTACCAGTTCACCTCTATGTTGGCACATGCTAGCAGTACACCTCCATGTTGGTACATGCTACCATTTCACCTCCATGTTGGTACATGCTACCACTTCACCGCCATGTTGGTACATACTACCACATCACCTCCATGTTGGTACATGCTACCACATCACCTCCATGTTGGTACATACTACCACATCACCGCCATGTTGGTACATGCTACCACATCACCGCCATGTTGGTACGAGCTACCACGTCACCTCCATGTTGGTACATACTACCACATCACCTCCATGTTGGTACATGCTACCACTTGACCGCCATGTTGGTACATACTATCACATCACCGCCATGTTGGTACATGCTACCACATCACCGCCATGTTGGTACGAGCTACCACGTCACCTCCATGTTGGTACATGCTACCACGTCACCTCCATGTTGGTACATGCTACCACGTCACCTCCATGTTGGTACATGCTACCACGTCACCTCCATGTTGGTACATACTACCACATCACCTCCATGTTGGTACATGCTACCACGTCACCTCCATGTTGGTACATGCTACCACTTCACTGCCATGTTGGTACATACTACCACTTCACTTCCATGATGGTACATACTACCACATCACCTCCATATTGGTACGAGCTACCACTTCACTTCCATGATGGTACATACTACCACATCACCTCCATGTTGGTACGAGCTACCACTTCACTTCCATGATGGTACATACTACCACATCACCTCCATGTTGGTACGAGCTACCACATCACCTCCATGTTGGTACATGCTACCACTTCACCTCTATGTTGGTACATACTACCACTTCACCTCTATGTTGGCACATGCTAGCAGTTCACCTCCATGTTGGTACATGCTACCACTTCACCTCTATGTTGGCACATGCTAGCAGTACACCTCCATGTTGGTACATGCTACCATTTCACCTCCATGTTGATACATGCTACCAGTTCACCTCCATGTTGGCACATTCTAGCAGTACACCTCCATGTTGGTACATGCTACCATTTCACCTCCATGTTGGTACATGCTACCAGTTCACCTCCATGTTGGTACATGCTACCAGTTCACCTCCATGTTGGTACATGCTACCTGTTCACCTCCATGTTGATGCAGGCTACCAGTTCACCTCTATGTTGGCACATGCTAGCAGTACACCTCCATGTTGGTACATGCTACCAGTTCACCTCCATGTTGGTAAGTGCTACCAGTTCTCCTCCAGTTTGGTGCATGCTACCATTTCACCTCCATGTTGGTACATGCTACCAGTTCACCTCTATGTTGGCACATGCTAGCAGTACACCTCCATGTTGGTATATGCTACCTGTTCACCTCCATGTTGGTACATGCTACCTGTTCACCTCCATGTTGGTACATGCTACCAGTTCACCTCCATGTTGGTACATGCTACCTGTTCACCTCCATGTTGGTACATGCTACCAGTTCACCTCCATGTTGGCACATGCTAGCAGTACACCTCCATGTTGGTACATGCTACCATTTCACCTCCATGTTGGTACATGCTACCAGTTCACCTCCATGTTGGTACATGCTACCAGTTCACCTCCATGTTGGTACATGCTACCAGTTCACCTCCATGTTGGTACATGCTACCTGTTCACCTCCATGTTGGTACATGCTACCAGTTCACCTCTATGTTGGCACATGCTAGCAGTACACCTCCATGTTGGTACATGCTACCAGTTCACCTCCATGTTGGTAAGTGCTACCAGTTCTCCTCCAGTTTGGTGCATGCTACCATTTCACCTCCATGTTGGTACATGCTACCAGTTCACCTCTATGTTGGCACATGCTAGCAGTACACCTCCATGTTGGTACATGCTACCATTTCACCTCCATGTTGGTACATGCTACCAGTTCCCCTCCATGTTGGTACATGCTACCTGTTCACCTCCATGTTGGTACTTGCTACCAGTTCACCTCCATGTTGGTACATGCTACCAGTTCACCTCTATGTTGGCACATGCTAGCAGTACACCTCCATGTTGGTACATGCTACCATTTAACCTCCATGTTGGTACATGCTACCAGTTCACCTCCATGTTGGTACATGCTACCAGTTCACCTCCATGTTGGTACATGCTACCAGTTCACCTCCATGTTGGTACATGCTACCATTTCACCTCCATGTTGGTACATGCTACCTGTTCACCTCCATGTTGGTACTTGCTACCAGTTCACCTCCATGTTGGTACATGCTACCAGTTCACCTCCATGTTGATGCAGGCTACCATGGTATCTTTAGGAGGAACAGTGCCCCATTGTTGGTGTCATAGGGGGAAATGGTGCCCCATTGTTGATGTCAGTTGGCAGAATAGTGTCTTGTATCAGTGGGAGGAATAGTGCCCCATCGTTGGTATCTTTAGGGGGAACAGTGCCCCATTGTTGGTGTCATTGGGGGAAATGGTGTCCCATTGATGTCAGTAGGCAGAATAGTGCTATCAGTGCTATCAGTGGGAGGAATAGTGCCCCAAAGGCTGGATAGAGGCAAGAAAAGGGCAGCATCTGGCCCCCAACCACAGTCTGGAGACCACTGGTATAGAGGAGCGGGATGTACAGGATAGGGGGAAATGGTGGCCCATTGTTGATGTCAGTTGGCAGAATAGTGTCATGTATCAGTGGGAGGAATAGTGCCCCAAGGGCCAGATAGAGGCAAGAAAAAGGCCGCATCTGGCCCCCTGGCCACAGTCTGGAGACCACTGGTATAGAGGAGTGGGGTGTACAGGATAGGGGGAAATGGTGCCCCATTGTTGATGTCAGTTGGCAGAATAGTGTCTTGTATCACTGGGAGGAATAGTGCCCCATCGTTGGTATCGTTAGGAGGAACAGTACCCCATTGCTGGTGTCATTGGGGGAAATGGTGCCCCATTGTTGATGTCAGTTGGCAGAATAGTGTCATGTATCAGTGGGAGGAATAGTGCCCCATCGTTGGTATCGTTAAGAGGAACAATGTCCCATTGTTGGTGTCATTGGGAGACATAGTGCCCCTTATTGATGTCAGTTGGCAGAATAGTGTCATGTATCAGTGGGAGGAATAGTACCCCATCGTTGGTATCTTTAGGAGGAACTGTGCCCCATTGTTGGTGTCATTGGGGGAAATGGTGCCCCATTGTTGATGTCAGTAGGCAGAATAGTGTCTTGTATAAGTGGTAGGAATAGTGCCCCATTGTTGGTATCTTTAGGAGGAACAGTGCCCCATTGTTGATGTCATCGGGGAAAATGGTGCCCCATTGTTGATGTCAGTTGGCAGAATAGTGTCTTGTATCAGTGGGAGGAATAGTGCCCCATCGTTGGTATGTTTAGGAGGAACAGTGCCCCATTGTTGGTGTCATTGGGGGAAATGGTGCCCCATTGTTGATGTCAGTAGGCAGAATAGTGCCATGTATCAGTGGGAGGAATAGTGCCCCAAGGGCTGAATAGAGGCAAGAAAAGGGCCGCATCTGGCCCCCGGTCACAGTCTGGAGGCCACTGGTATAGAGGAGCGGGATGTACAGGATAGGGGTAATGCCATTATAGCACAGGGGAACTTCAACCAAAGCCTACAATGGCTTTAAATGTTCTGAGGCCAGACAAGCCTCCATATTTGTTGGAGGTCAGCAAATCAGAAATGTCTGAAATCACTTGATTAGCATGACAACCAGCCAGCCATCATCTTCATAAGGAGAAGGAAGCCATGGTGGCCTCCATATCTTCCTCCCCACAGGTTTCCTTTAATGCTCAGCCTCCCCACATCCCCTCATGTAACCTCCGACGAGGAGGAACTGCGTTGGTGGTTTTGGTTGAATGGATAAGAGAAGGAAGGAGGGGAGGGAGGGAGGTCGTCCTAAAAGGGGAACTAGAGGTCCAACTCTCAGACAACGAAGGCCAAGCCAGAAATTTCTACAGAAAGCGGTAGCTCCGAAAATAGACATCTTTGGCGGATGAAGTCGATAACAAAATTTCCTAACGCGCATTACGTGAGAAATGTGATATTTCAAAAGTGGCAAATTCCCTTTTTTTTATCAGAATCTTTATCAACTTCATCTGTTTTCCAAATAATGAAGAAGAGAATTTCTTAAAGTGCGTGGCAGGGCAAAAAACCGAAACCATGCAGTAAACCGCACATCTCTGCCATTCGTGCCACAGGTTGTACCCCCCTGGCTCCTAAGTCTTGTTGTGGGTTGTGGGGCGACAGCACGCCACGTTTTTTATGGACCGAGTGGTGTCAGCCCTCCTGGTTGTCTTTTTACTGAACTATTTGATCATTACCACCCTCAGATCTCTACAACATAGAGGCCAATCATTCTGTAGACCAGGGCTTCTCAACCAGGGTTCCATGGATCCCTAGGGTTCCTCCAGAGGTTGCTAGGGGTTCCTTGAGCGATGGTCAATTTCTACCTCTCAGATAAATTCCCAATGACACCATTGATCTTTTTGGCTATCTGTAAGGGGGTCATTCTTCCCAATGACCACAAGTGTAAGGAGCATTCTTCCCAATGACCACAAATGTAAGGAGCTTTCTTCCCATTGACCACAAGTGTAAGGAGCATTCTTCCCATTGACCATCACACTAATGCAGGGATTCTCAACCAGGGTTCCGTGGATCCCTAGGGTTCCTCCAGAGGTTGCTAGGGGTTCCTTGAGCAATGGTCAATTTCCACCTCTCAGATAAACTCCCAATGACCCCATTGATCTTTTTAGCTATCTGTAAGGGGGGAATTCTTCCCAATGACCACAAGTGTAAGGAGCATTCTTCCCATTGACCACAAGTGTAAGGAACATTCTTCCCAATGACCACAAGTGTAAGGAGCATTCTTCCCATTGACCACAAGTGTAAGGAACATTCTTCCCAATGACCACAAGTGTAAGGAGCATTCTTCCCATTGCCCATCACACTAATGCAGGGATTCTCAACCAGGGTTCCGTGGATCCCTAGGGTTCCTCCAGAGGTTGCCAGGGGTTCCTTGAGCAATGGTCAATTTCTACCTCTTAGACAAATTCCCAATGACACCATTGATCTTTTTAGCTATCTGAAGGGGGTAATTCTTCCCAATGACCACAAGTGTAAGGAGCATTCTTCCCATTGACCATCACACTAATGCAGGGATTCTCAACCAGGGTTCCTCCAGAGGTTGCTAGGGGTTCCTTGAGCGATGGTCAATTTCTACCTCTCAGATAAATTCCCAATGACACCATTGATCTTTTTAGCTATCTGTAAGGGGGTAATTCTTCCCAATGACCACAAGTGTGAGGAGCATTCTTCCCAATGACCACAAGTGTAAGGAGCATTCTTCCCAATGACCACAAGTGTAAGGAGCATTCTTCCCATTGACCACAAGTGTAGGGAGCATTCTTCCCAATGACCACAAGTGTAGGGAGCATTCTTCCCAATGACCACAAGTGTAGGGAGAATTCTTCCCAATGACCACAAGTGTAAGGAGCATTCTTCCCTTTGACCATCACACTAATGTATCAGGAGTTGTAGATTTTTAATTTTTAGCAGGGGTTCCCCGAGACCGGAGAATTATTTCAAGGGTTCCTCAGTGTCGAAAAGGTTGAGAAAGGCTGGTGTAGACCAATGTGAGAACTAGGAGGGCTGATTAGACTCCTTGAGATAACCCAGGAAGTGTGCACAGGACAGCTCTAGGTTTTTACCGAGATCAACTTATCAAACAAGTGTAACAGAAATCTTTCATTTGTATATTCAACCTTTTCTCGTCACCATCATGCATAGGTGGTGGCAGGAAAAGTGGGCCTAACTGCTGAACTTACACATCCTTGCTTGAAAGGTAGGCAGCTTCACGAGAAAGCCACTTAGCATCCTCCGTTGCCAGGATGCAGGAAGCTAATGCTGCCTAGTGTCCTCTGTTGCTAAGACGCGGGTGGCTTCTCAAGGAAGCTGCTAAGTGCTCCGGTTGCTAGGATGCAAGAGGCTTTTCGAGGAAGCTGGCTAGTGCTTCCATTGTGAGGATGCTGAAGGCTTTTCAAGGAAGTTCCCTGGCATTGACCTTTGCTAGGGCACAGGCAGCTTCTCAAGGAAGCATCCTAGCATCCTCTGTTGTTAGGAGGCAAGCAGCTTCTCAAGGAAGTCTCTTAGCATTTTTCTGTTGCTATGATGCATGCAGCTTCTCAAGGAAGCTGGTAGTGTCCTCCATTGCTAGGGCGCAGATGGCTATTGTATTTGCTAAATAACGTCCCCTGTTGCTAGGACAGAGACGGCTATTGCTACCTAAGTCCCCTGTTGCTAGGACAGAGGTGGCTGTTGCTACCTAGTGTCCCCTGTTGCTAGGACAGAGGCAGCTATTGCTACCTAGTGTCCCCTATTGCTAGCATAGATGGATATTGTTATCTAGTGCCCCCTGTTGTTAGGACAGAGACGACTGTTGCTATCTAGCGTCCCCTGTTGCTAGGACAGGGAGGGCTATTGCTACCTAACGTCCCCCGTTGCTAGGACAGAGACGGCTGTTGCTACCTACTGTCCCCTGTTGCTAGGACAGAGACGGCTGTTGCTACCTACTGTCCCCTGTTGCTAGGACAGAGGCAGCTATTGCTACCTAGTGTCCGCTGTTGCTAGCACAGAGATGGCTATTGCTATCTAGCACCCCCTGTTGCTAGGACAGAGACGTCTATTGCTTCCTAGCATGCCCTGTTGCTAGGACATGGAGGCTATTGCTACCTAGCCCCCTCTGTTGCTAGCACAGAGACGGCTGTTGCTACCTAGTGTCCGCTGTTGCTAGGACAGAGACAGCTGTTGCTACCTATCGGCCCCTGTTGCTAGCACAGCGACGGCTATTGCTACCTAGTGTCTCCTGTTGCTAGGACAGAGACGGCTGTTGCTACCTAGAGTCCCCTGTTGCTAGAACAGAGACGGCTGTTGCTACCTAGCCCACTCTGTTGCTAGGATAGAGACGGCTGTTGCTACGTAGCATCCCCTGTTGCTAGGACAGAGATGGCTGTTGCTACCTAATGTCCCCTGTTGCTAAGACGCAGACATCTTCTGAAGCAAGCCACCTAGCATCCTTCTTTTCCTTTGACACAGGTAGCTCTTGTACATTTGAGGTTGTTGGCAAATCCGTGTGCTGTGCATCCCATGGTAAGCAATACCCCTGCATGCAGATCGGTGTTTGTAGCGTCCATGTGCAGGAGCCCCTCTACTCGCCATGGTTCCACCCTCCGACCCCCTATGTCATCGTTGTAGTCATGTAGGTGTCAGGGGATGGGACAACAGCACACGGCGGGAGACACAGTCACCTGACCCTCCGACAAAGAGGTTGCAACGATGGAACAGAGGGAAGGTGGGAGACCCGGGACCTCGGGGGTAAAAACCCCACTTCTATTGCCTACTATACAGGCTCTCTTTAAATGTCTCCTGAATGGAGAGAAGGGCGGCCGATCTGTTGGCTCCTCAGAGGTGTAGCGCTGGAACAGCCGGACTATTTACCTGCAGCCTTTCCCTATACCTGAACCCCTGATTACCTGAACCCCTGATTACATGAACCCCTGATTACCTGAACCCCTGATTACATGAACCCCTGATTACCTGAACCCCTGATTACATGAACCCCTGATTACCTGGACCCCTGATTACAAGAACCCCTGATTATCTGAACCCCTGATTACCTGAACCCCTGATTACATGAACCCCTGATGATGACACATCTGACGAAACGCATTGGACAGAGCCAGGGCATTTTAAAAGCAGCGTATTCAGGTCTGACCTGGGTTCCCTCCCAGCAACGATTAACCCCCCAACAACAATAGATCCTCCACCAGCAACAATAGACCCCCTGCAAAAATAGATCCCCTTCAGCAACAATAGATTCCCCAGCATAAATAGACCCTCCAGCAGTCAGCAACAAAGACCTCTCCCTCAACAGTAGATCCCTCCCAGCAACGATTGACACCCCAATAACATATGACCCACCCCAGCAACAATATATCCTCCACAGCAACAATAGATCCCCCGCAAAAATAGATCCCCTTCAGCAACAATAGATTTCCCAGCATAAATAGACCCTCCAGCAGTCAGCAACTTAGACCTCACACTCAACAGTAGATTCCTCCCCGCAACGGTTGACCCCCCAACAGCATAAGACCCACCCCGGCAACAATAGATCCCCCACCAGGAACAATAGACCTTCCCAGCAACAATAGACCCCCTCCAGCAACAATAGATTTCCCAGCATCCAGCATCAATAGACCCTCCAGCAGTCAGCAACAAAGACCACTCCCTCAACAGTAGATCCCTCCCAGCAACGATTGACCTCCCCAGCAACAATAGACCCCCTTCCTCCCCAAAATTGGATCCCCTCCTGCAACAATAGATCTCCCAGCATCAATAGACCCTCCAGCACACCCTGGCACCCCTTGCCATTGGATTCCGTCAGTTCTGGAGGCGCTGAAATGCGTTCCTGATAAAAAAAAGTCCTGGATTTTATTAAGAAGTTTCAGGCGGGCACCTTCTTTATTCACCAACAGTTGGGACTTCTCACGTTGCACAGTTTGGTTGGCGCAACTTATGAGTTGTATTTTGGATCGCATCATTTTTCATGCGCTGCCATCTTTTTAGCATGCCCCCCCCCCCCATACACCACTCAGTGGCGCCATCTGTCTTAGAAAACGCCACGCAAATTACGGTAAAAACTCGAGAGCCCCCCACAGGCGCAGGACTTTTATTTCTTCTTCCTGCAGATCTTTGCGGATGTCACTTGGCATCTCTCCGGCTGAGGCAGTGAGTGGGTGAGGAGCCTCTCCCCGCCGGGTGCGAGGACGGCAGCACGTTTCAGCTGCTGTACTGTTTGCACAGGAACAGAAGGGCTGGCACCGATCGCTATGGCGGGGAATGGCTGGCACCGCGCCACCCCCTCAGAGAAACGTGAAAGAAAGGGGTACGCCGAGGACCGGGGTGGGAGAGAGAAGAGCGAATAATTATCGGCTCTTACTGACAAAACAACCTCCGCTTTATAAGTCATAAAAGATCCTGATTTGTGTGTGAGATGTGCGCCGAAACGTTCGCCCTTCCGTCCGGCCAGTCTTGCGATTTACCAACCCTTTCCCCCCCCGGGCACGGCCAGGTAGGTGATTCTGCGGCTTCCTGTGCCACCCAGCTCATTAGTCCCCATATTTTGTCGCAGCTCCTGAAGCACAAGATGAAGGATCCTATCATCGCCAATGGGTCTGTTCACACCTAATCGCTGCGCGTCATTTGTCGCATGAAGCTTCTTTGGGGCAGAATTACGCATTTTTTGGCCCCATACAAAAGACATGTTTGCCCCCATCTATGCGTCCTACATACAGGGTGCCGGACTACGGATTCCAATGAGGGGGTTTTTTTTTGGTAAGCATTTGATTAGAGCCAGAGGCTCTAATAGGCTTTAAAGAAGGGTGAATAGTGCAGCGCTAAAACTCCAAAAAAATTCCATATAAACCTTAATAGCAAAGTCCATATGGTGCAAATTATGCAGCAGTGCAAATATATCAATAAAGTGCAACTTATGATATTGAATAAAGTGCATACCCCAGATTACGACTCAGTAGTCGAAACGCGTCGGGTAATACTGTCTTGATGCCATTGCGCTTTACCATGTGATCAGCCGTGACCACGGCTGATCACAGTGCAAACAGGAAGAGCCGTTTATCGGCTTTTCCTCTAATCGCATCTGCAGACGCGAATGGTGGAGAGTCAATCGGCGGCTCTCCTGACGGGGGGGGGGGTCTGTGCTGATTGTTTATCAGTGCAGCCCCCCCCTGGGATCGCCACACTGGGCCACCAGGGAGCCGAACAGGACCACTAGGGAGCCCACACAGCAATGCCACCCAGGGACCACCAGGGATGCCACCCTTGACCACCAGGTAAGGGGCACACAATGCCCAATGGGGGTGACACTTTGCCCATCTATGATACTTGCCAGTGCCATCCCTATAGCTGCTGCGATACCAGTGCCACCCATCAGTGCTAATCAGTGCCATATTTCAGTGCCCATCAGTAACACCTATCAGTGCCACCCATCAGTGCCACCTATCAGTGCCACCTATGAGTGCCACCTATCAGTGCCCATCAGTGCCACCTATCAGTGTCCATCAGTGCCACCTATCAGTGCCCATCAATGCCGTCTATGAATGCCCATAAGTGCCGCTTATCAGGGCCCATCAGCGCTGCATATCAGTGCCACCTCATCAGTGCCAATCAGTACTGCCTCATCAGTGCCCATCAGTGCAGCCTCATCAGTGCCCATTAGTGATGGAGACAATGTACTTATTTACAAAGTTTTGTGATGAAAAAAAGAAAAAAAATGTTTTTTTCAAAATTTTCGGTCTTTTTTATTTGTAGCGCAAAAAATAAAAACCGCAGAGGTGACCAAATACCGCCGAAAGAAAGCTCTGTTTGTGGGGACAAAATTATAAAAATTTTGTTTGAGTACAACGTCGCACGACCGCGCAATTCTCATTCAAATAGCAACAGCGCTGAAAAGAGTTCCCTTTTACTGTAGGGGGGGACTCTGCAGACTCTGATGTAAGGGAGAACTCTTACCTCATTGTTTACATTCAGCTTGTCTGTATCCCCACTGTAACTGCAGACAAGGGGTGACAGCAAGGAAATACTTTGCCCTCAAAGATTCACTGCCAGAAGCCAGAAATGGATTCTATGCTGCACTGCACCAATGTAATCATTGGAGATCACAAACCACTAGAAGCAGGCAGTGCCTGCATGGAATTCCAGAATGGCAATTGAAGCTCCACACTACTGCTAAGAGGTCCAGATAAAACTTTATTCCAGAGGTCCAGATAAAACTTTATTCCGGAGGTCCAGATAAAACTTTATTCCATTAAAAATCAGGGGTAGAATCCAAAAAAAACCCAAATCCAACGCGTTTCGGGGGTCCTAATGCCCCCTTCATCAGGGCTATTAAATAACATTTCTAATCATATGAAGTTAATAACAAGTGTCCCCCTTTACATCAGAGTCAACAGAGCTCCCCTTTTACATCTGAACTTGCAGAGTTCCCTTTTACTGTAAGGGGGGACTCTGCGGACTCTGATGTAAAGGAGAACTCTTACATCATTGCTTACATTGTTGCATTGTTTACATTCAGCTTGTCTGCATCCCCACTGTAACTGCAGACAAGGGGTGACAGCAAGGAAGTACTTTGCCCTCTGAGATTCACTGCCAGAAGCCAGAAATGGATTCTATGCTGCACTGCACCGATGTAATCACTGGAGATCACAAACCACTTAGAAGCAGGCAGTGCCTACATGGAATTCCAGAATGGCAATTGAAGCTCCACACTACTGCTAAGAGGTCCAGATAAAACTTTATTCCATTAAAAATCAGGGGTAGAATAGAAAAAAAAAATAACCAACGCGTTTCGGAGGTCCTAATGCCCCCTTCATCAGGGCTTGACTGGCAGGAAACCCATTCATTGCAAAATCCAATTTCACAAATGAGATTTTAAAGACCTTTTGGGCGCCATTCATCGAGTCATCGAATGTATTTGGAATTCTCGGGCTCCATGCACACTGAAGATGATAAACAATCGTTTTTGGGCGTTTTTAGGTTTAACAGCCCATAAACGCCCCTCTATGTTATCCTGTGTGCCCGGGCACACCTGGACGTTTATTGTCCTTTATCAGCAGTGGCGTTGATGGGCTGTTATCTGAATGCCCTAAAATCGCGTCCAAGAGTCGTTCTTCTGACCACAAAAAACGCCGAAAGCTTAAAAACGCCCAAAAAACGCTGACGCGCAAAACGCTAAAAAAAGACGCTGATAAAAGCTGCAAAAAATAACTACAAAGCTGCTGACGTTTTTAGGACTTTTTTTTTTAACGCCCAGCGTGCATGGAGCCTCATTGGAATGTTTGGATGAAGGTTTAAAAATCGGGTGAAATCCGGGCAGCTTAGGCACTGCGGGGAAATGACCACCCCCTCCCCCTCCCCACCCAAAACCCCATGGAAAGACACTGGAAACGATATTAGGAACTCCTTGCTATCGATATCCACAGATCAATGTATAGTGAGGGGAAAAAGTATTGCCCCCCTGCTGATTTTGTACGTTTTTTTTAAAGAAACGATCGCTCTATAATTTTAATGGTCGGTTTATTATAACAGCGAGAGACGGAATAACAACAAAAATATCCAGAAAAACGCATTTCACAAAAGTTATAAAATTGATTCACATTTTAATGAGGGAAATAAATATTTGACCCCCTGTCAATCAGTGAGATTTCTGCCCCCCAGGTGTCTTCTATGCAGGTAATGAGCTGAGATTAGGAGTTCTCTAGTAAAGGGAGTGCTCCTAATCTCAGCTTGTTACCTGTATAGAAGACTCCTCCCCACAGAATCAACCAATCAGATTCCAATCTCTCCACCATGGCCGAGACCAAAGAGCTGTCCAAGGAGGTCGGGGAGAAGATTGTAGAGCTGCACAAGGCTGGAATGGGGGCTACAAGACCATCGCCAAGCAGCTTGGTGAGAGGTGACAGTTGGTGGGATTTTTCGCTAATGGAAGAAACACAAAATAACGGTCACCTCCCTCAGTCTGGGGCTCCATGGAGGATCTCCCCTTGTGGGGTTCAATGATCATGGAGAACGGTGAGGAATCTCCCAGAACTACACAGGAGAATCTTCACTGATCTCAGCTGGGACCATAGAGACCAAGGTAACCATCGGTAACACCGCACCGTGACTGAAATCCTGCAACCCCGCAAGGTCCCCCTGCTGAGGAAAGCACATGTACAGCCCGTCTGAGGAAAGCACATGTACAGCCCGTCTGAGGAAAGCACATGTACAGCCTGTCTGAGGAAAGCACATGTACAGCCCGTCTGAGGAGTACACGAAAGGAGTCTGCCCGACATGTACACGAAAGGAGT
>BLSH010483271.1:1456108-1491007 GCA_018402905.1 Glandirana rugosa | reverse complement strand
TATTTTCGGCCAGCGGTGCATTTCTTGCACAAAAATAAAAGTGCGTCTACATTACTGGTTTAAAAAAAAAAAGAATAATAATTTATTATTCTTTTTTATTATTATTATTATTATTATTATTATTAATAAATAGTGCTACATAGTACATTTGCACCTTGCTGTGCATTTCTTGCACAAAATTGCACATTGCCGGTTTAAAAAATAATATAAATTTGTGCTAAATAGTACATTTGCGTCCAGAATGAAGAGAGCGTCAAATAAGGGACGTGGTGCTGCTGGTGTTGGTGAAGCTCCTATTGCAAGGAGAGGATGTGGTCGATCTGTGCCAGCTACACGCACAAGTGAAACACCTTCCTCAGGTGCGAGTAGCCGACAGAACCTTCAACATTATATGGTAGGCCCGAATGCCGCTCAACGAATGGTGAGGCCAGAACAATAGTAGATTGGGTGGCTGACAATGCCTCCAGTTCCTTCACATTGTCTCCCACCCGGTCCCTTGCTGAAAGCTCAGAGCTGGCACCTGAACCCCATGGCCATCTGTCTTTCACCTCAGCCCATGCTAGAACATCTCTGGGTTTTTTGGTATCTCTGCAGATAGTGATCTTTTTTTAATATGTCTCAATATTTTGGGGGCTACCCCAATTAGAAAAACAAACAAACAAACAAAAAACAGTGTTGGCTACCTCCTCCTCCACCGCCACTTCCACCTACACCGCCACGGTCACCATTTTTTTTTTTGTGATTTTAAGTTATTTCCCTATCCACATTTGTTTCTCAATCCTCGCTGTCCCCGCTCTCCGCCGAGACACCGCTGTCTGCATGCCTGCTTGCTCCTAGATGGGGTAAGTGCGGGACTGATGACCCGACTGATTTGGGGGGGGGGGGGGGCTGCTGAAGGATTTACCCCTCTGGTGATGGTATATATACCCCTCTGGTGATGGTATATATACCTCTCTGGTGATGGTACATATACCCCTCTGGTGATGCTACATATACCCCTCTGGTGGTGCTACATATACCCCTCTGGTGATGCTACATATACCCCTCTGGTGATGGTGTATATACTCCTTTGGTGATGCTACATATACCCCTCTGGTGATGGTATATATACTCCTTTGGTGATGCTACATATACCCCTCTGGTGATGGTATATATACCCCTCTGGTGATGGTATATATACCCCTCCGGTGATGGTATATATACCCCTCCGGTGATGGTATATATACCCCTCTGGTAATGGTGTGTATACCCCTCTGGTGATGGTATATATACCAATCTGGTGATGGTATAAATACCCCTCTGGTGATGGTGTGTGTATATATACCCCTCTGGTGATGGTATATATACCCCTCTGGTGATGGTATATGTACCCCTCTGGTGATACTGCATATACCCCCTCTGGTGATGGTATATATACCCCTCTGGTGATGGTATATATACCCCTCTGGTGATGCTGTATATGCTCCTCTGGTGATGCTGTATATACTCCTCTGGTGATGCTGTATATACTCCTCTGGTGATGCTATATATATTCCTCTGATGATGCTATATATACTTCTCTGGTGATGCTATATATATTCCTCTGGTGATGCTATATATGTTCCTCTGGTGATGCTATATATATTCCTTTGGTGATGTATATACCCCTCTGGTGATGTGCATACCCCTTTGGTGATGCTATATACTCTTCTGGTGATGCTATATACTCCTCTGGTCATGCTGTATATACTTATATTTGTGATGCTATATATACCCTTATCTGGTGATGCTGGGCTGTATACTCCTGACACAATTGGTGGAATCTATAAAGGTTGGGGCTTAAGAGAAGTGGGAGGGGTCAAAAAGAAAGGGCTGGGTCTGGAACCCCCCGAACCTAAAATTTCACCAGCTGCCACTGTAGAGGAGGAAAAGCAGAGCAGAATTTTCCAGTGCATGACTTTACGGGGGGTTATGTCAGCACAAGCTTAATCATCGGATTAGCTCCCAGCACAGCCAGAAGAGTATGGTCAGTTTTTAATAGGAAAGAGGCTTGCAGGAATACCAGATATTTCACCAAAGGAAGCAAAATAAAGCGAACAGGATACGTTTTTTATGGTACTGCAGTAAGTACAAGGCACATATCGGGAATATAAAAAGTTGGGTTTACATATTGTTTAACACTACTCGCCCCCACAGTTGAAATGTTACTGTCCAAAGCTATTTTTGTTGTTCCTTCATCCAGAATGTCAGCACCCTAAAAGCAAGGAGTGTGTTATTGGCCAAATCACTAGATGAAAACAGAGAGAAAAAGCCTGAAAAAAGAAAACAAATGCAGCCACCACATATGTATCGATTGGTAAGCTGCAATATGTTACATTTTTGGTTTTGACTTTAAAACGGCTTTAAGTGTCCCATATTCTTGAATCCTGGAATACTTATGTATGCCACTTTTGACAAGTCTCTGCTTGGCTTGACCCATCTTACCTCCTTCAACTTTCTAATGGTATATTGATGTGATTTGCATCAAAGACCAACAGTGGGGCATAAAAAAAAAATGAAGGAACAAGGGAAGCGTCTGTAATAACTACAATCTTTATTAATGAGCACCCAGGATTCTGAGCTACCCAGGTGCCCAGAAAGAAAGCTGTGGATGTGTGGAGGCATTTTTAAAGTGGTATTAACCCCAAACCCAAAACCATAGATGTAATATATTTCAACTTTCTTGCATATTAGCTTGTTTTCTTTCCTTTTAGAATACTTGCATCCGATGATCTGGCCAGTAACACACCTGAAATAGGGTGACTACACTCCAGATGTAGATGCAACATAGCCACCTTTGGACAGCAGAATTGTCAGTCTGGGTGGAGGGGAATATTAGATGTACAAGCAGATTTAGATACACTGACAAATTGAAGCCAAACTCCAACTAACACTTTATAGCCAGTTACAGCAACAGTTTTTCTCCTTTTGAGATAAAAGTTTTACATAAATGAACTGGAAAAAGACTAAAAGAGAAAACAAATGCAGCAGCCACATCTAAGAATTGGTAAACTGCAATATAATAAATGTTTTATTTTGGGTTTCATACTGCTTTAAGTAATAGCATTACGTTTTACATTTTTTTGACGCCAGCGTTTTTTGCAGCTCTCCATGTTATTCAATGGCCCTCTAAACTGATGTTTTTGAGCAGTAGAGGGCATTGGCGTTAGTGAGCTGTTTCTAGAACGCAGGACCAGTGCATTCTAAGGCTGTAGCGTTTTGGCGTTTTTTGACACCATTCGGCAAAACGCCCGCTAACGCCGTACCGGCGTTAACCGGCGTTTTTTGGCGCCGACGTTTTTAGGTTGAAAAATAGCAGAGGACTGATTTTTTTTAAAAAAACGCCTATTGACGCCGCCACTCACTAACGCTCACTAATGCCGATGCAAAATGCTGAAAAAAACGCAGATTTTTTTCAAGACCTCGGACCCAACGTTTTGCTTATTTTTTTTCAGGCGCCCGTGTGTATGAGACCTATAAGACAATAGCAGGTTCACTTTAAGGCCTCCTGAAAAAATCTTGAAGTGATAATGTCACTGTTTTCTTTTGAATTGTGGTTTGATTAAAAATTAATTTTATAGATCATCTGAGAAGACATGTAATGCTCAGAACAGACAATATAAAAAGGCATTTCCTCTTAATGTGTGCTTCACTAGTGTGTTATTTTAAAGCTATATTTTCAAAAGGATATATGCTGGATTTGCAAGAAATAGACAATTTGCATGTCATAAAGGGGAACCATGTAACACTAACAGCATCCCATACTTACAAATGTGTCCATTGTGACAAAAGTCAGCCAACTCTTATAGGGTCCTTTGACACATGCGGGTCCGTTTTCACTCTGTTGATCCCCACTGAGCTGGCAAATGACAGATCCATCTCTGCTCACTGTGCAGAGACGGACCTGTCAAAACCCCGCTGTCCTCTATGGGGGATCAGATGAAAACAGATCCGCCTGTCCGTTTTCGTCCGATCCAATCTGCCAGACGGATGGAAAATAGGGTTTCCATCCGTCTGGATTTATCGGATCAGATGTCAGGGGACATGTCACCGCTGACATCCGTCGGTCCATAGAGGTTAATGGAGCGTTCGTTCACGTCTGCCTGAAAAACTGACAGGCGGACCTGAACAGTCTGCATGTGTGAAAGAGCTCTTAATTTCAGTTTTACTCACCTTCTCAGCTGGAAGGCCAGTCTTAATAGCAATTTCACTCATCCACGTTTCAGTTACAAATCCAGCCTGTGGATATCCAAACCCCCGGAAAGCAGTGTTTGATGGCAGATTAGTCTTGCAGGCAGTTCCTTTACATCTCAGATTAGGTATTTTGTAAGCATTGTCCATGTTCATTAGACCAACTTCAACTACCTAAAAAATGAATTTTGTGTATAAACCTAATATTTAAATATTAAATGCACACGTGCATATAGACACACAGACCTGCACGTGGATTGCAAGGCAACATAAGATGTATCTTACAAATAAACATGACTAGAGGATTAGTCAACCATCGGTCCTCATACTTCTGATAAAGACACAAAACTGAGTGACTTGGGTTTAAATGGCCACAGCAGTCATTTTATTAACAAATGAATAAATAACAGAAATAGAACAATTTCAACAATGCAAATTTAACAATGCAACCAGGAGAGGGTTTTTGGGGTTCCCGACCGCGCGCCGTCTTTTCACGGCGGCAGTCGGGGAGCACTGCGCGAATCGCCGTAAATAAGCGGCAATTCGCATTTGGCCACCAGGGGGCGCGCGCACGCGCGCTCCCGCCGCACTCCTGGGGAGTGTGCCCACGGCTCGGGCGGACCCGATGTCCGCCGGCGAGCCGCGATGAGCGGCTACAGGGAAAAGAACGGGGAACCGCCGATGTAAACACGGCGGTTCCCCGCCCTGTCAGTGGGGCATGAGAGATCTACTGATCCCTGTCACTGGGATCAGTTAGATCTCTCATGCCCATGTTAGCCCAACCCCCCCACAGTAAGAACACACCCAGGGAACACACTTAACCCCTAGCTCTCCCCCTGCAGGTTAACCCCTTCACTGCCAATGACATTTATACAGTAATCAGTGGACATTTAAATTTCTGATCGCTGAATAAATGTCATTGGTCCCAAAAAAGTGTCAAAATGTTCCGACATGTCCCCCCCAATATCGCATTACCGCTAAAAATCGCAGATCGCCGCCATTACTAGTAAAAAAAAACCCCCCCAGAAATGAATTCTCACCATCCGTAAACGCGGCCACTTTTGCACAAACCAATCAATAAACACCAATTGGGAATTTTTTTTATCGCAAATATGAGGAATTATATAAATCGGCCAAAACGGTGAAAAAAAATGTTTTTTTATATTTTTTTTTTGGATTTGAATATTAGCAAAAAGTAAGAAATTTGGGTTTTTTTGCAAAATGGTCGCTCTTCTTTTGTTTATGGCGGCGATAAGAAATGACGCAGAGGCGATCAAATACCACCAAAAGAAAGCTCTATTTGTGGGAAAAAAAGGACGCAAATTTTGTTTGGGTACAACGTCGCACGACCGCGCAATTGTCAGTTAAAGCGATGCAGCGCCAAATCGCAAAAAGTGCTCTGGTCCTAAAGTGCAAAATTCTTCCGGGGGTGAAATGGTTAAGCAGTGCTTTGCTGCCGCTAGCAGGGCACTTTTAACCCCCCAGAAGGGGTTGACAAGGGGTTAAAAGCGCCCATGTTGCAGCTCTTCCAAAGCAATTTGCATCATTGCAATGGCAGGGGCGGAAGTAGGAGCGCTGTATACAGTGCTCCTACATCGCCCCAAAGATGCTGCTTGCAGGACCATTTTTCCCATCCTGCAACTGCACTGCCCCAGTGTGAAAGCACTTGGGTTTTCACACTGGAGTGGCTTGAGAGGCAGTTTTCAGCCACTTTACAGTCACTAAAATGCCTGTAAACTGCCTTACTGTGAAAGGGGTCTAAGGCACACTTTGACTATAATCGACCATGTTCTCAGCCGCGCCCCATCTGGGTCGAAAATGTTGCGACTTACACATTTTAGACTTTCCCCCAGGGGACCTAGCTCCTGGGAGAACCACCAACAACCAACCAGGTGGGAGCGCCATACGCTAGATGGGCCCCCAATTCTTTAACAATATAGTTAATCACTGACCCCCCCGAAAGACCCACTGACCCGCAAGCTGCTGTGACAAAAGTGCCAAATGTTATTTTTTTTTTTTTAGTATAAAAATGTGGAACACAAAAACTCCCCCCAACCCAGAATATTACATAAACCCAGAATATTAGGTGGGAGGGAAAGTCTTCTCGTCGCCTGAACTTTCCGGAATGACTACCCATCAACCCTTGCACTGGACCACCCTTGCGGCTCCACCATGCCTCTCTGACATTCAGCCCCCAATCAGGTAAGCTACGCCCCTACCACACTAAACTACAGAGTTCTTTAATCCTTCTCTGACCTGTTCCTCCCTTAGTCATGATGACCCTCTGTCTATTCTCTCTTCTCCGGGTCGCACTTTAATACAACATACTGTATATTCTTATGGTATGACTAAAGGCAAAACTCTTTTTTGTTCGTTTTTGTTTTTGATAGTGTGGAGGGGGATTAGGACCCCTATCAGTCTTTATTGCTGTCTATAACTCCATTAACCTCTTGGCGCTGACAGTGTGCAAATATGCAGCCTTTTGGCTGGTGGGCTTTGGCACCCAGTGGCCACATATTTGCAACTTGCAAGCAATATCACAAAACAAGCTGTGGCGAGAGCTTTCTTGCGATCGGGACCTTTCCGATTATGTGACCGCCGTAACAGCTAATCACGGCGGTCACATGATCATAAACCCCGCCCTGCCTCCTGACATCTGAAACCCCTTAAAAGGCTGGGCACCAAGGGGTTAAGCAGATTTATCCTCTCTAATTGTCCTGTTTACCATTATCATTGAAAGTAAAAGAAAATCCCAAATTTTGGGCTGTCCCCAGAAAAGTAATAGAGGGGAAATCTTCCAACGTGGACACTAGTTCTGAAGACTTGGGGGTCCCCATTGTTTTGGCTATGGGACAGGAATTGAAGGGAAACCTCCCCAATGGGACACAGGTGACAAAAAAATCTTACAGGGGTTATGTCCCTCCCTTGTTCTATCCAAAATGAAAAAAAAAAAAGTTTTGCCTTAGTTATACTTTAAGGTAACTTAAAGAAGACATGAGGAATGCTTTAAATAAAATAACTTACCAGGACTGAGTCATCAGAAGTAGATCCAGCATTATTGTAATAGGACACATCTGCAGCAGTGACCCGACCATCATTCATGAACCCAACCTGAATCAGAGATGTCCACAATTGGTCATGTCAATTTTGAACTATATAGTATATTGTCCTTATACTTCTCCCACACTTTTGCCATTGTGAATACAGTATAAAAATATATATGCATGGGATAGTCCTATGGGTATCATGTAAGATGACAAAGAAATGATCAAAGTATATTTATATGAACAAAATGGAATACAGTTTACATTTTGTGATAAATAAACTTACTGTTTTATACATTTATCCTGAGTGCTGACTTCAAAGTTCCACGAAATGTATTTTGACATATTTCTACTGCATTTACTTACTTTATATTTTCCAAGGTATGGATGGCGTCCTCCTGTTATTAACATGTCATCCCCTCTTTCCAGAACGCAGCGCACTGCACGTTTTGTCCTATAATAAATTGTATCTCTCAGCCATTGCAAGAAACACTTGAAACATGATGCAGAATAACAGCCATGCTCAAAAAGGAACGGCCAGGGTAAGCTTTCATTTGCATTTGAAAATCGCTACAAATCTAACACAAATGTTTATACTATTTCTTAAAGTGATTGTAAAGTCTCGTTTTTAAAAAAAAGAAATAAATAACAAACATGTTATGCTTACTCGCTCTATGCAGTTGGTTTAGCACAGAACAGCCAGGATCCTCCTCTTCTCGGGTCCCTCTTTGCTGCTCCTTGCCCCTCCCTCCTATCAAGTGCCCCCTCAGCCAGCAGCTTCCTATGGGGGCACCCGAGCCGAGTCAGCGATCCGTGTATCTATTCAGGCACAGAGCCCCGACCCGGCCCCACCCCTCTCTCCCCTGATTGGCTGACTGACTTTGATTGACAGCTGCGGGAGCCAATGTCTCAGCCATTCAGGAGGGGTTTCCGGGGGGGGGCTATGACAATAATGGACATTCTGCCTTTACAACTCCTTCAATGTGTAACTTCAGCCATAATTTCTATCAGGTTTTCATCGCTGTCTGTAGGGAAACTCCTGCTAGTGGGGGTCACAGGCAGAAATAGGAGAGGAAGGCAGCCCACTGCACTATGGGGGCATAACATGGGGGCAAGCCCAGGCAATAGGGGGAATCAGCCTCGCACACAGTGATTAGGGTGTGCCCAGGTACACCCCCTGCACACGCCTATGTGTAGGTCAGTGATTTAAAGTACTTAAACAAGTGTATCAGCAAAACAGGTAGCCAGATGACTAGCATGTTTATATGAAGGTTTATAGTAGCAGCCTGCAGTATTCCACTTTGGTAACCTTCCCCTTAAAGTGAGCCTGTGCTTTGTCCATACAGGGCAAAACAATTGATTCATTTAATTGCAATACCCATAATAGCTTATACTTACTTTCCTTTTCTTCTGTTGCTTTGTTCACCAAGGATAGCAAGGAAAATAAAGCTGGCAATAGATGGATCATTTTTTTCTTTTTTGATCAGCCACAGAGACTGCAAAAGGGCCGCTGGATTTTTGGTTTTTTTCCACCACACACCCAGGCAACAGGAATTTTCACACTCTCTCCAGACGCTCAACTATCAGACCAAGGCATTTGGTTTTGTTTTGTTTATTTGAAGGGATGAACTTGGACAGGGAATAGGGATTCTTGGGATGCCCAGAACTGAAGAACTTTAGACAAATGCTTGAAGGACTTGCTAATGTCTCTGGCTGCTATCAACTAACTTCAATGGCACTGCTCAAATGGGAGAGTAGTGGTGCAGCTAAAATAGTAATAAAAAAATTCCAAACAGAAGTTGCAGGTGCAGCTCCTGGTGGAAAAACCAAAGCACCTGTTACTACTGTCCCAAGCTAGAGAAATTTGTGATGCTTCAGGCTGCTTTGCGCTGGCTCTAGGCTGTCCCCTGGTCCCAGGCGTAAAGATGTAAAGAATTGTGCCTTACTGCCATGTCTGTAGCCTTGGGGTATGTTGAGATGGAAAGTACTCACATGGTCCCTTTAAGAAGCTCTTTGGATCCAGGTGGCTGCTGCACTGGAAGACTGCCGCACAGGCTGAGTCCTGGGTTCCAGAATGTCTTCAGCTAAGCCTAGCTGAGACTGACCAAGGGTGTGAGGCTTCCAGCTTCTCCATCTCTCTCCCTGACTCTTTCTCTCCTGGCCTTCCTTCTGTCCCAGGAGCAGAGCCCCCTCCCCACTACCCCAACACAGGGGTCCATAAAGACAACTGGAACCTGGACTCTGCTCCCAGACTGCCAGGCCTCTGAGTATTTATGGGTCGTTCCCCCACCTACTGTGCCCTGCCTCCTCAGGTATTGGTGGGAACTCCATAAATATTCAGGCTGTAGTCTCTGCTCCCCCACCCACTAGATTCTAGAACTATTCACAGAGTCCCAGAGAACAGGGGGAAGTAACAGTCCTTGAAGCCCTGCACAGTAAAAACATAAATTAACCCTTGCCCCTCTGCCTACAGAGAAGCCAAACTAAATTTACCTCACCTAGTAACACTGAGGGTGTTACAGGTGCATGGTAGAATCCTCCCTGCTGCACTATTATATTCTGACAGTAGGGACTCCTGTAGTGCTGCAGCCACTAATAAAATGAAATTTTACCAACAATCTTGATTTGAGATAAACTTCCCTTGAACATGGACAGCCATAAATGGACCAAAATTTGGCCTGTGCCTGCTGCACAGGCCAAATTTTGATCCATCGAAGGTCAGCTTAAGCCTTGTAGAGGTTCTAAATTGTGATTTAAAGCTTGAATATGGCTGAAGACTCATTCCACCTCCATGGGACAGCACTGGATGTCTGAGAGGCCACTAGTCAACCAGTATTGTCACCTCAGGTGATAGTAAGTAAGCAACATGCTCTCTACACTCTGAATTACCAGCTATTTCTCTTCACTTTCAGTGGCAAACAAAGCAGGAGGGAGATTATTATAAAATATGCAAATTTCAAGTGAGCTGCAAGCAAGTCCTGCACAGGTAATTTGTGTATACATTCTGTATATACGTCAGGAGGGCTGTATGGGGCCCCATGATTTTTAACAGCGGCCCTGCTACCGATGTCATGCATTGGGACATACTGCTGCCAACTGTCCCCTAAATGATGAACCAATGCAGTGTAATAATGCTTATATGAAAAGACCCATATCTCTTTTTGCAGAGGTCGCATGTACTGCATCACTTCAGGGTCGCATGGAAAGGCAAATGTGTGTGTTGTCTGTTGATGGGAAGCCAGTCACTGCACTGCTTGATTCGGGTAGTGTTGTGACTTTAGTCAATGGCAGTTGTGTAAATCCTAAAAAATTACACCCTAGCACCATCTGGGCCATTTGCATCCATGGGGACAGTCTGGACTAATAGTCTGTTGTGTTTGAGATTGACACCCCTTGGGGCAGTGTGACACATTCAGTGGGGGTGGTACCTTCCCTGCTTCACGAGGTCCTAGTGGGGAGGGATTTTCCAAATTTTTGGAGGTTATGGGAAGGCACAGAGAGTCTGGAGGATAGAGCCCCCCCTGCTGCGGAAGCACGGGAACTCTCATCAGACCCTTTTTGGCAAATGGAAGAGGAGACAGTTGACAGGACCAAGGAAGGAGGAGACACTCTTCCTTTTCCTGTAATGGCTGGGGAGCCGGAGGAGCCGGAAGACAGCTCTCAGCTTGAGGTTAATGAACCAGAGAACATCTCTGACTCTAATAGTGAGAGTGGACAGAACGTGACCCCTGACTTAGAGGTTAGGAGGAAGGATGTTTGTAAAGAGCAATTACGAGATGTCACCCTCATTACAGCCATAGAGAATGTTAAGATGATGGATGGGGAACCTGTGGATTCTAATTGGGGGGTGTCTTTCCCCTACATGGCTTTTAAAAACAATTTGCTGTATCAGGTGGTAAAACACGGTGAGGATGAGGTAGAATAGCTGGTGGTTCCCAAACCCTATCACAGGATGGTGCTAGACTTGGCCCATGGTCATATAATGGGGAGACATTGGGGTATGTAAAAGACCAGGGAGAGAATAACCCAGAGATTCTTCTGGCACGGGCTGTATGCACATGTCAGAGAGGACTGTGAGTCATGCCTCGAGTGTCAAATGTCTGCACCGTCACCCCATTTTCGCAGTCCGCTTGTTCCCCTATCCATAATTGAAGTGCCTTTGGGAGAATTGGCATGGATCTGGTGGGGCCAGTAGTAAAGTCTGCCTGGGGCCACCAACAAATTCTGGTAATACTGGACTATGCGACACGCTATCCGGAAGCCATACCCTTGCGGAATACCTCCGCTAAGATTATCGCCAAGGAAATGGTCCAGGTGTTTAGCTGTGTGGGGATCCCAAAAGAGATCTTAACGGACCAGGGCACCCTGTTCATGTCCAGGGTTACTAAGGAGCTGTGCAAGTTGTACAAAATCTCCCATCTCCCTAACTCTGTCTACCACCCCCAAACAGATGGACTTGTGGAGAGATTTAATAAAACTCTCAAATGTATGTTGAAAAACGTGGTTGACAAAGATGGGAGAAATTGGGATTTTTTGCTACCATATCTCATGTTTACCATACGACAGGTTCCGCAGGCGTCTACGGGATATTCCCAGTTTGAACTCTTGTATGGTAGACATCCCAGGGGGCTGTTAGATGTTGCAGAAGAAATGTGGGAAGGAGAGGCCACTCCGTATAGAAACATCATAGAGCATATCTCCTTGATGCAAGATCGAATCGCAGCTGTCCTACCCCATGCACGGGGAAAATATTAGACATGTGCAGAGCGAAAAAATTTGTTTAGTTTAGTTTCAATTCATGATTTGCATAAGTTTATTTAGTTAGATTTGTTTAATTCGTTTCATTCATTTTCGGAATTGGTTTTGCTTATTCATTTTTGAATCGATTAGAAAAGTTTTTGAATCAATTTCGAATAGTTTGGAATTCGAAAAGTTTTTAAATTCGAATTGCTTTCAAATTCAAATTGTTTTCAAATTCGAATGGTTTTCAAATCGGTTTCCAATTTCCAAGGAGAATTGGGTTCGACTGAAAAGTGGAGGAATAGAATGGAAAAAAGATAGAATACAATAGAGGGAAATATAACAGAAAATGAAAGAATATAACGTGGTGGAGTGGAACAGAGCTGTTGTATTCTTTTGTTTTCTGTTATATTCTTTTCTAGTCTATTGGTTTTTTTTTCTGTTCTATTTCTTTGTTTTCTATTCTATTTTGTTTTCTTTGGAAAACTATTCAAATGCAAGGACTTTTTGCATTCGAATTTGAAAACTACTGTAATTTGAAAACTTTTCGAATTCGAATTTGAAAACTATTCGAATTCGAAAACTATTCGAATTCGAAAAGTATTCGAAAATTATTAGAAAATTATTCAAATTCGGATTTTGTCTGAACTTTCTTTTTCATTATTCAGATTTGCTTAAATTCGGTACTATAATAATTCAGAAATTCGGATACATTACTATACTACATACTATTTTAATTCTGAACAAAATTAACCACACATGTCTAGAACATATGGAGCGAGCCCAGGAAGCCCAGAGGAGGGTTTATAATCGAGGTGCCAAAACCCCAACTTTCAACCCCGGGGACAAAGTCCTGGTACTGGTCCCCACTGTTGAAAGTAAATTCCTGGCCAAGTGGCAGGGTCCCTTTGAGGTTAGGGAAAGAGTAGGGTTTACCAGCCAGGGAAAAGAAAACCAGAGCAAATTTACCATGTTAATCTCTTGAAACCATGGAAGGACAGAGAAAGTTTACTGACCATTTCCCCTCTTCAAAAGGACAGGGTACCAATGACCCCTGACATCCCCATAACCGATTCCTTGTCCGTAACGCAACAAAATGACGTTAAAGAATTTGTGAGTAAAAATAGAGACTTTTTCTTCCCTTTACCTAGACTGACCTCAGTGATCCAGCATGACATCATCACAGAACCAGGTGTTCACATAAATGTGAAACCCTATAAAATCCCTGAGGCTAGGCGAGAGGCAGTGGCAAAAGAAATCAAAACCATGTTAGAATTGGATTTGATAGAGGAGTCCCACAGTGACTGGTGGAGCCCCACAGTGCTGGTCATAAAGCCCAATGGCACTATCAGGTTTTTTTTTATGCATACCCAATACCTCGGTTGACTAACATATAGACAGATTGGGAGGTACCCGGTACATAACAACCCTAGACCTAACTAAGGGCTATTGGCAGATACCCCTAATAGAGACAATAAAGGAGAAGACCGCCTTTTCTACCCCTGAAGGGTCATTTCAATACAAGCGGATGCCATTTGGGTTACACGGTGCTCCTGCAGCATTCCAAAGAATGATGGATAAAACCTTAAGGCCCCGCCGCTGCTACGCAGCCACCTACTTGGATGATGTGGTCATCCACAGCCCAGATTGGGAATTGCATCTGGCCTGAGTGCAAGCAGTGATAGATTCCCTTAGGAAAGTGGGTCTCACAGCCAACCCCAAAAAATGTGCCATCGGTCTAGAGGAGGCCAAATACCTTGGCCACATTATCGGTTGGGGACTCGTTAAGCCGCAAACAAACAAACTAGAGGCAATCCAAAAATGGCCCCAACCTCTAACTAAAAAGCAGATGCGTGCATTCCCGGGGATCACAGGGTACTATATGCGCTTCATACCCGACTTTGCCACGATGGCCGTCCCCCAGACAGACCTGACAAGAGCTAGAGGGTTGGTCATGGTGAAGTGGAACCCTGAAGCCGAGAAGGCCTTTCAAAAGTTAAAACAAGTCCTCTGTGTACAACCGTTGCTCGTGGCCCCAGACTTCACCAAAGACTTTGTGTTGCAGACCGGCTCCTCTGATGTGGGTATAGGGGCTGTACTGTCCCAGATCAGAGACAGGGAGGAGCAACCGGTTGTACCTGAGCCGAAAGTTAAACAGGCATGAAAAAAATTATGCCATTGTCGAGAAAGAATGTCTCGCTATTAAATGGGCCTTGGAGACCCTAAAGTATTATTTGTTGGGGTGGCCGTTTAGACTGGTCACCGACCATGCCCCCCGGAAGTGGATGTGTGACAACAGGGAAAAAAATAGTCGGATGACAAGGTGGTTTCTGGCCCTACAGTCCTACAAGTTTACAGTGGAACCTAGAACGGGAAAACTGAAAAACAAGACGGATCCTGTTTCCCGGGTCCACTGTATGGGTGTAACAGTTGCTCAGCCGCAGGGCTTAAGCAGAAGGGGGATATGTGATGTCATGCGAGGTGAGATAGTGGATGGGTGATATCTGTCGCCTCACATGTGTTCACTTGGAGTGGACTAGAAAGAGTCCAGCCCGGTTTTTGCCAGCCACCGTGGCAGAGCTGGCTCCAGCCTGGAGTTTCTGGTCCACCCAAATCTTACTTCAGTTACTTTAAATGACCAAGAGGAGAACTCAGTGTTGCTCTGGCCTGGGACTCAGTATCACTACACTACATGGTGCTACACCATCGGAATTGGTTGCTGTAAGGACTCAAAAAGAAAGGTTTGCGTTTGTTTTGTTTGGAGGTGTCTGGGACAAGCCCGACACCATATAGATTGGTATCCTGCTCGGTATAGTTTAGCGCCAGACAGAAAGGAGTTGTTTTTGGTATTTTGTTTGTTTTATGACTTGCAACCTTTATCAATAAAACTGGCAAGTATCTCACAAAAGTGAGTACACCCTTCACATTTTTGTAAATATTTTATATTTTATTATATCTTTTCATGCGACAATACTGAAGAAATTACACTTTGCTACCATGTAAAGTAATGAGTGTAGAGCTTGTATAGCAGTGTAAATTTGCTGTCCCCTCAAAATAACTCAACACACAGCCATTAATGTCTAAACCGCTGGAAACAAAAGTGAGTACACCCTTATGTGAAAATGTCCAAATTGGGCCCAAAGTGTCAATATTTTGTGTGGCCACCATTATTTTCCAGCACTGCCTTAACCCTCTTGGACATGGAGTTCACCAGAGCGTCACAAGTGGCCACTGGAATCCTCTTCCACTCCTCCATGACGACATCACAGAGCTGGTGGATGTTAGAGACTTTGCGCTCCTCCCCCTTCCATTTGAGGATGCCCCACAGATCCTCAATAGGGTTTAGGTTTGGAGACATGCTTGGCCAGTTCATCACCTTTACTCTCAGCTTCTTTAGCAAGGCAGTGGTCATCTTGGAGGTGTGTTTGGAGTCAAAATAATGTTGGAATACTGCCCTGCGGCCCAGTCTCTGAAAGGAGGGGATCGTGCTCTGCTTCAGTATATCTCATTACATGTTGGCATTCATGGTTCTCTCAGTGAACTGTAGCTCCCTAGTGCCAGCAGCACTCATGCAGCTCCAGACCATGACACCACCATGCTTGACTGTAGGCAAGACACACTTGTCTTTGTACTCCTCACCTGGTTGCTGTCACACACGCTTGACACCATCTGAACCAGATAAGTTTATCTTGGTCTCATCAGACTACAGGACATGGTTCCAGTAATCCATGTCCTTAGTCTGCTTGTCTTCAGCAAACTGTTTGTGGGATTTCTTGTGCATCATCTTTAAAAGAGACTTCCTTCTGGGACGACAGCCATGCAGACCAATTTGATGCAGTGTACTGCGTATGGTCTAAGCACTGATAGGCTGACCCCCCACCCATTCAACCTCTGCAGCAATTCTGGCAGCACTCCTATGTCTATTTCTCAAAGGCAACATCTGGATATGCCGGCTGAGCATGTGCACTCAACTTATTTGGTCGACCGCGGAGAGACCTATTCTGAGTGGAACCTGTCCTGTTAAACCGCTGTATGATCTTAGCCACCATGCTGCAGCTCCGCTTCAGGGTCTTGGAAATCTTCTTATAGCCTAGGCACTCTTTATGTAGAGCAATAATTCTTTTTTTCAGATCCTCAGAGAGTTCTTTGCCATGAGGTGCCATGTGGAACTTCCAGTGACCAGTATGAGAGAGTGAGAGCGATAACACCAAATTTAACACACCTGCTCCCCATTCACACCCGAGACTTTGTAACACTGACGAGTCACTGACATTAAGGAGGAAAAATGGCTAATTGGGCCCAATTTAGACATTTTCACTTAGGGGTGTACTCATTTTTGTTGCCAGCGGTTTAGACATTAATGGCTGTGTGTTGAGTTATTTTGAGGGGACGGAAAATTTACACTGTAATACAAGCTGTACACTCACTACTTTACATTGTAGCAAAGTTTAATTTCTTCAGTGTTGTCACATGAAATTATATAATAAAATATTTACAAAAATGTGAGGGTGTACTCACTTTTGTGAGATAGTGTACATAGACGCACGCACGCTATATTGTCAAAAGTATTAGGACGCCTGCCTTTACACGCACATGAACTTTAATGGCAGCCCACTCTTATTGTTTAGGGTTCAGTAATGAGTTGGCCCATCCTTTGCAGCTATAACAGCTTCAACTCTTCTGGAAAGGCTATTCACAGGCTTTAGGAGTGTGTCTATGGGAATGTTTGACCATTCTTCCTGAAGCCCATTTGTGAGGTCAGGCACTGATGTTGGATAGGAAGGCCTGGATCGCAGTCTCTGCTCTAATTAATCCCAAATGTTTTCTAGGTAAGGACTCTGTGCAGCCCAGTCAAGTTCCATCCCAAACGCGCTCATTCATGTCTTTATGGACCTTGCTTTGTGCACTGGTTTGCAGTCATGTTTAAACAGGAAGGGGCCATCCCCAAACTGTTCCCACAAAGTTGGGAGCATGAAATTGTCCAAAATGTCTTGGTATGCTGATGTCTTAAGAGTTCCCTTCGTGCAACTAAGGGGCCAAGCCCACCCATGAAAAACAACCCCACACCATAATCCCCCCCCCCCCCCATGATTTGGACCAGTGCACAAAGAAAGGTTGTTTGGGGTGGAGGAACTTGAGTGGTCTGCGCAGAGTCCTGACCTCAACCCGATAGAACACCTTTGTGATGAGTTAGAGTGGAGACTGCGAGCCAGGCCTTTTCATCCAACATCAGTGCCTGACCTCACAAATGCGTTTCTGGAACAATGGTCAAACATTCCCATAGACACTCCTAAACCTTGTGGACAGCCTTCCCAGAAGAGTTGAAGCTGTTATAGCTGCAAAGGGTGGGCCAACGTAATATTTGAACTTACGGACTAAGACTGAGATGCCAGTAAAGTTCATGTGCGTGTAAAGGCAGGTGCCACAATACTTTTGACAATACAGTGTATATATACAGTATATATAGTATTATTGAATTTTGTAATTTGTTTGCAGTTCTCTTTTAACGATTGTACTGTAGACTTCAAGCAAAGGTTTGTGGCTGCTCACATACACAGGTCATTGTACGGAGTGTAACTTACTTGTTGGCAGCAACTGCAGTGATTGCTGCAAGATAACCTGTTTTTGTTACTTTCCCACCAAAAGCTCCTCCAACTCGTTTTACATGACACACAACGCGATTCAAAGGCACCTTGAGCACTGCAGCTACAAGTCCCTAAAAAAAAAAAGAAACTTATGTCCAGATACCATTGCATAAGCAATAGAAGTAGGCTAATTTTTCATTGCTATTTTATACCAATTCCATTTCCTGTTTTAAAGTAAATATGTTAAATTGTTTGAATAATATTTGTATTTTATTAATAAACCTTTATTACAGGATACATTTATGACTCAATTTGTGTGAGCACTCAAGGGGCGGAGCAGCGAACCCGTCACTGACAGCCACCAGCTCTCTGCTCACTGATGTCTGAGAGCTGAGTGATCAGGGGCGTTGCTAGGTCTACAAAAGATCTGGGGCTAGAGCCCATAGCAGCAAAGTAAAGAAAGTCATATGCTTGAGTGGGCATACACATGTATATAATATACATGTGTGTGTGTGTATATATACATATGTGTATAATATATATAATTGTTACATACCTGAGTGTGGATTCCCCTTACATCAGGGTCCCCAGAGAGACATACCTGCTAATTGCAGAACTGCACCCACCCGGTAAGAGACTCGGGGCTATGGGCCCCAGACTCGGGGCTATAGCCCCAATAGCCACCCCCTAGCAACGCCCCTGTGAGTGATCAGTAGTCACGCTCGATTCTCAGTCTTAGAACTGGCAGAGCACAGATGTAGCATTGGACCATTGCTGCATCCACCTAGGTGAGTATTAATGTTTAGATTGTTTATTTTTTTCTCTTTTAAGGTCTGTTGATGACATAATCTTTTGACAATCCTATGCTCACAGATTAACAGGCTCAAATTGAATTTCAAGTGTCAACAAACTCCAATATATTTTCCTCTGTTCCCCTGCCAATAACAGTCAGGAGGTTGGGGTAGGCCCTCTGAAACATAGATCTTAGAGCCAACTGGCTCTGGAAGAAGCCTGTACAAGTTCAGATGCTTTCTTCCATTAGGGCCTGTGCTATAGTGGTTGTCAAGTCATGACAACCACTTTAAACTACAGGTAAACCTATAATAAGGCTTACCCGTAGGTCCCGGGATTATCTCCTAAACTTGCACAGTTTAGGAGATATTCCCTGTATCTGCATGTGCCAATGCCATCGGCACATGCGCACTGAAGAAACAGCCCGAATGGGTCGTTTCTTCACTAAGTGTGCCGTAAACGACGGCTCCCGTGCGCATGCGTGGGAGTGACGTCAGCATGGCTCTGGCCAATCACAGCGCTGGAGTCTGCACTGTGATTGGCCGGAGCCTGCGATCCCAGAAGAAGATGGACACAACATGACTCGGGGACCACTGCAACAGCGTTGCTATAAGGTAAGGGATTGTTAATATCTAAGTAATGAGTAGTTCATAAAAATATTATTACCTCCTAAGCCATCAATCAGCTTCAGACTTGTCATTAAAGAAGTAGTAAACTTGCTTTTATTTTTACCTACAATTAAGCTTCTAATAATGCTTACCTGTAAGTAAAATGAATATCTCCTAAACCTGCACCATTTAGGGGACATTCTTGTGAGCAGTAGCAGGTGACATCACCAGCACATGCACACTGAAGGAACGGCATACCCGTGCTGTTCCTTCAGAGCGGTGTCCCATGCCTGAGATTCCCGCGCAGTGATGTCAGCACAGCTCAGCCATTCAATCCATGGTGCATACTAGCACATTATGATATTGCCTTGCAGGAAGAATTGTTTTTCTTTTTAGATGAGTTTACTACCACTTTAAAGTGTGCATTTTAGTGGTGGCTACAAGGAAATTATTTCAGTTCTTAGTAATAATATGTTGATACATAAGGCCAAAAGTAAGGAACCATACTGTAGGTCGTGTTCAAAACCACACGCCTCACAGAACCAATACTGGTACATGCAAGTCATGGAGTGCTAAGTAATATGAAAAGTTTATTCTTTATATTACCTGTGTAGATGTTGGATCCTGACTTGCCAGGTAGACATCCATCTCTCGATCTTCTCCCTTGGGTACCACTCGGATGCTTTGGGTTTCCATATAGAAATGTTCCTGCCCACTAATATGGACTTCACCTGCAATGGACACACAAATATACATATATGGATTAGTGTAAATTTGTATGAATGTATTTTCTTTTGGTCTGCATCTAATCTCCTTCAAGAAAAAGTATATAATAGATGTTTCTTCACGGTGTGTACACGATCTTGATTGTATGTATTCCTGAAGCCCATCTTTCAGTATGTTTGGCTTTAAAGCTTATCAAAACCCGAAACCCCCAAAAAAACAAACAAAATGATTAAATGTCAGTTTACCAATCCTTGGTCTGGGCTTTTTTCATTATATATTTTCATCTGGTGATCCAGCCAGTAACAAATTTCTTGCTTAGGGGGGCTCCTCTATTTATGGAGAAGCAACAATGACACCCTTGAAGGACAACATTGTCTGGAGAGGGTGTTAGATGGATTAGTAGATTTAGATGAACTTTAAATAGGTAACTAGCAATTTAAAGCTGAATCTCAATTAAGACTTTTTAAGCAGTTATAGCAATAGTATTTTTCTATTTTGGGATAAAGGTTTTACATACTGTTAAAGCATTTGTTAGCCCCCTCAAAAAATGCTGCTCCTGTCTATTTAATGTGCAATAAGCAGCCTGGTGCTTTTGATTTTTAAATTATCCCCCTGTATCCCCTACAATATATATTTCATAATGCCAGGTCATGACTTCCCCCCAGTGTACTGACTCCCCCTGTATATAGCTTATCTTGAGAGCCCCGTGGTCTATGCAGGCTATGTCACTCCCAGCTCTCCTATCTCCTGTGTGCCTGTCTTCAACTCCCTCCTCCCTCTTCCTCTTGTAGCTTCTCCTCTCTGCTCTCATAATTAACTCTAAAAGCTCCTATTTCCTCTGTATTCAAATAATAAGTTCCCTGTGTCAGTGTTATATCAGAAATATTCTTATCTATATAGATAACACAGCATGTCTCTCCCTCTCCTGCTGATGTCAGCAGTGCTCAGCCCCTCCCTCAGGAACTCTGAGCTGAGAGAGAAAATCTGAAAAATGATGACAACTGATCATAGTAAGGTGTGTTATTAGAACAAATATGTATATATATGTTATAACACAGACACAGGGAAACTTCTTGTTATAATACAGAGTGGATGGGAACTTTTTATACAAGTGGTTTAACAAACACTTTATATACAGACTTACAGCCAGGATTACCAGATAATAAACTTTGTTACAGGATTACAGAAAATTAAAGACTATTGTGTTATTGCTAGTGACAGACTGTATTGTATATGTCATTTTTATGTTGCATTAATAAATCCACTTCAGCCCCGGAAGGATTTACCCCCTTCCTGACCAGAGCACTTTTTGCGGAGTATATTGTGTATATTGATTGGGTGGTGCAAAAGCTTTCGCATTTGCAAACTATGGGAATAGATTTATGGCATTTTTATTGTTATTTTTTTTACTAGTAATGTCAGCGATCTGCGAGTTAAATCGGGACTGCGATATTGCAGCGGACAGATTGGACATTTTTGACACTTTTTGGGACCACTGACATTTATACAGCGATCAGAGATAAAAATAGCCACTGATTACTGTATTAATGTCATTGGCGAGGAAGGGGATAACACTGGGGGGCAATCAAGGGGTTAAGTGTTCCCTAGGGGGGTGTTTCTAACTGTGGGGGGGGGGGTGTACTGACTGGAGGTGGAGAGAGATCACTGTTCTTGGAACAGCAGATCCCTCTCCACCTCCCTGTCAGAACGGAGATCCGTTTGCTTACATGGACAGATCTCCGTTCTGACTTTGTGAGGAGCGATCGTGGTTGGCCCGTGGACATCATGCCCGCCGGCCACACACACACCGGCTTCAGAGACGTCCAGCGGGTGCGCACGCGCGCCCTCTATGGTCACTTAAAGCGCCGCCGTACCGCTACATCGATTCGCGCAGAAGAGCTGACCTGCCGCCGTCCAACGATGGTGACTGGTCAGCAAGTGGTTAAGTACCACTTTAAGACTCACTATATACAGTTTTCTGGATACATTGTTTTGTGAATCGAATGCTACATTCCTGTGATTATCACATACAAGAATGTAGCAATAGATTCAATGTTCAATGATGTGTGGCATGATGCCTCATTTTATAGAGTTTTTACAGTAATCATTTTTTTTGTTGTTGCAAATCTATTGCAAATTTTCTCACTTGGAGATCCTGCCAGTCATCCCTGTTCCAAACTTACAACACTAAGCCAAGTCCTCATAATTAGCAGCAGCGTTGTCAGCTTGTTGTGCGCTCCTTAAGTTGTTTGTTGGGGTGCCTATCTGATAGACCTGACAGGCATCCCAATGGCCAACTGAAGGAGTGTGAACAGCAGGCTTACATTGTTGCTGCTATTTGCAAGACAGTGGGCTAGCTTTCTCAGTCTGCAACAGTAAGGGCCAGTTCACACCATAGAAACGCAGTCCGGATGAGTTCCAGATGCTTTTCTGCATGCGCGTTTTTGATGCGTTTCCGGTCCATTCCGGTGTGTTTTTTTAAGCAGTCCAGTGCAGTTTTTTCCCCCTTTTTTTCTTAGGGCATGTGCGTTCCAGTGCATTTTTGGTGCATGTAGGTGTGTTCCAGTGCGTTTTGGTGCATTTTTGATGTGTTTTAGCGCGTTCCAGTACAGTTCAGTGCATGAAAAATGCAACATGTTCTACTTTTTTTTCGGGAGCTGGAACGCACTGGAACTGACTGCACTGGTGTGAACTAAGCCATTGAAAGCCATATAACCTACTTTCCATGCATTTTTGATCCAGAGAAAAAACGCACTGGACTGCATGTGGTGTGAACTGGCCCTAAGTGTTGTTACCGGTAGGATCTCCAGGTAAATCACTTTGCAATATATTCAAAATTATTACCTTAAGAAAATTGTATACAGTGAGTCATGATGCAAAACATACTGAAAAATAGATTTTAGGTCTACAAGGTAATGTGATAGACACAGCACTGTCTTGTGCTCAGTATAGAAGAATTCTGAAATATGAGTCATGAAGTGTTTGAGGAATGGTTGCAGCAAGATACTCTACCTTCATGCACCTGATCAGCTGTCTGAAATGCCTCTTCTAAATTTCCCACCTCTAGCTGTCTTTGTGGCATGTAAAATGACTTGTGATTAATGGCCTCCTGAAATGAAAAAAATAAACAGTTATTGCTATTCATGCAAAAACTATCCTGTATAAAATGTAATGAAATATGTATATAAACATTTGTAGTGTTTTAATGTACAGTAATATCATACTTGGCAACAGTTCCTATTTTCCCGGGACAATCCTGAATTTTGGACCCTCGTTCCGACCGAAATTCTGGGTTTTTGATATTTTCCTGGGCATCGGGAATTGTTATGGAACCAGCCGCGGAGCTGGCGTCAAAAACATGGCCGCGATATGGCAATGTGATCTTTTACCGGCTCAGGGTCTTTCCCCTTGTGCTCAGCGGACAGGGAAGGGGCCTCCAGTTGGCTTCTCTCTTCTGTGTAGACTATTCTTGCACACTATACGAGCTATACACCCTGATATGAGGCTGAGCTATACACCCTGATATGAGGCTGAGCTATACACCCTGATATGAGGCTGAGCTATACACCCTGATATGAGGCTGAGCTATACACCCTGATATGAGGCTGCGCTATACATCTTGATATGAGGCTGAGCTATATACCCTGATATGAGGCTGAGCTATATACCCTGATATGAGGCTGAGCTATACACCCTGATATGAGGCTGAGCTATACACCCTGATATAAGGCTGAGCTATACACCCTGATATGAGGCTGAGATATACACCCTGATATGAGACTGAGCTATACACCCTGATATGAGGCTGAGCTATACATCCTGATATGAGGCTGAGCTATACACCCTGATATGAGGCTGAGCTATACACCCTGATATGAGGCTGAGCTATACACCCCGATATGATGCTGAGCTATACATTCTGATATGATGCTGAGCTATACATTCTGATATGAGGCTGAGCTACACATTCTGATATGAGGCTGAGCTATACACCCTGATATGAGGCTGAGATATACACCCTGATATGAGGCTGAGCTATATACCCTGATATGAGTCTGAGCTATACACCCTGATATGAGGCTGAGTTATACACCCTGATATGAGGCTGAGCTATACACCCTGATATGAGGCTGAGATATACACCCTGATACGAGACTGAGCTATATACCCTGATATGAGGCTGAGCTATACACCCTGATATGAGGCTGAGTTATACACCCTGATATGAGGCTGAGCTATATACCCTGATATGAGTCTGACCTAAACACCCTGATATGAGGCTATACACTCTGATATGAGGCTATGCACCCTGATATGAGGCTGAGCTATACACCCAATATGAGGCTGAGCTATACACCCAATATGAGGCTGAGCTATACACCCTGATATGAGGCTGAGCTATACACCCAAATATGAGGCTGAGCTATACACCCTGATATGAGGCTGAGCTATACACCCTGATATGAGGCTGAGTTATACACCCAATATGAGTCTGAGCTAAACACCCTGATATATGGCTATACACCCTGATATGAGGCTAAACACCCTGATATGAGGCTGAGCTATACACTCTGATATGAGACTGAGCTATACACCCTGATATGAGGCTGAGCTATACACCCTGATATGAGGCTGAGCTATACAGCCTTAAATGAGGCTATACACCCTGATATGAGGCTGAGCTATACACCCTGAAATGAGGCTGAGCTATACACCCTGATATGAGGCTGAGCTATACACCCTGATATGAGGCTGAGCTATACACCCTGATATGATGCTGAGCTATACACCCTGATATGAGCCTGAGCTATACACCCTGATATGAGGCTGAGCTATACACCCTGATATGAGCCTGAGCTATACACCCTGATATGAGGCTGAGCTATACACCCTGATATGAGCCTGAGCTATACACCCTGATATGAGGCTGAGCTATACACCCTGATATGAGGCTGAGCTATACACCCTGATATGAGGCTGAGCTATACACCCTGATATGAGGCTGAGCTATACATTCTGATATGAGGCTGCGCTATACACCCTGATATGATGCTGTGCTATACACCCTGATATGAGGCTGTGCTATACACCCTGATATGATGCTGAGCTATACATTCTGATATGAGGCTGAGCTATACACCCAATATGAGTCTGAGCTAAACACCCTGATATATGGCTATACACCCTGATATGAGGCTATACACCCTGATATGAGGCTGAGCTATACACCCTGATATGAGGCTGAGCTACACACCCTAAAATGAGGCTGAGCTATACACCCTGATATGAGGCTGAGCTATACATTCTGATATGATGCTGAGCTATACACCCTGATATGAGGCTGCGCTATACACCCTGATATGATGCTGAGCTATACATTCTGATATGAGGCTGAGCTATACACCCTGATATGAGGCTGAGCTATACACCCTGATATGAGGCTGAGCTATACACCCTGATATGAGGCTGAGCTATACATTCTGATATGATGCTGAGCTATACATTCTGATATGAGGCTGAGCTATACACCCTGATATGAGGCTGAGCTATACAGCCTTAAATGAGGCTATACACCCTGATATGAGGCTATACAGCCTGATATGAGGCTGAGCTATACACCCTGATATGAGGCTGAGTTATACACCCTGATATGAGGCTGAGCTATACACCCTGATATGAGTCTGAGCTAAACACCCTGATATGAGGCTATATACCCTGATATATGGCTATACACCCTGATATGAGGCTATACACCCAATATGAGGCTGAGCTATACACCCTGATATGAGCCTGAGCTATACACCCTGACATCTGAGGCTATACACCCTGATATAAGGCTGAGCTATACACCCAATATGAGGCTGAGCTATACACCCTGATATGAGGCTGAGCTATACACCCTGATATGAGGCTGAGCTATACACCCTGATATGAGGCTGAGCTATACACCCTGATATGAGGCTGAGCTATACATTCTGATATGAGGCTGAGCTATACACCCTGACATCTGAGGCTGTGCCATACACCCTGAGATCTGAGGCTGAGCTATGCACCCTGATATTGGAGACTGAGCTATACACCCTGACATCTGAGGCTGAGCTATACACCCTGATATTTAATGCTGAGCTATATACCCTGATATGTAAGGCTGCACTGTATACCCTGATATGTAATGCTGAGCTATATACCCTGATATGTGAGGCTGCGGCTGCGCCATATACCCTGATATGTAATGCAGAGCTATATACCCTCATATGTGAGGCTGAACTATATAACATGATATGTAATGCTGAGCTATATACCCTGATATGTGAGGCTGTGCTGTATACTCTGTCCTGTGAGGCATCATGGTGAGTTGAATGATTTAATTTTATATTGCAATGTAATAATAGAAATAATGCTCCTTAATCATCCGGACACCACATTTTTCTACACCACCTATGACACACCTACAAATCAATGCCCTGCCCCCTAATTATAATACAACCCCGCCTACAGACAAAAAAGTGTCCCGATAAACTTTTTCACAATGTTGTCAACTATGTAATATACCAAAGATAAAAGGGCTATGCAACCATCATGAACATAACATGCTCAGAATTTCTGTAATGAATGGCTTCTGCAGACCTCTATTGTGAAAATAACCGGCTCCAAATCCTCATAGACGATCTTCACTTTGGCAGCTGCCTTCTTTGCTTGCTCAGGGGTGTCAGCCAACACTGCACAGATCATTTGTCCCACACAGAGAACCTGCAAAACAGATATACTCTGGTATCAAAAAGAAGTTCCAATTACACCATTGTAGTAACCAAATGTTTCCCAAAAGGAACTATGAGCAGAATCAAGCTGAAATTCCCCTGCATTAAAACAACTCCTGTGCTCACCTCTCTGTCAATTCATGTATCCTACCTTCCCTACATTCCAGCACTCCGGCTTCCGAGCTTATGCTACATGATTGTAGAGCATAAAGAGAGAGCAAGTAAACATAACTATAGTCATATCTATGACTTTTCAAAACGTGAACTCTTTTATACCTCGCCCTGTGCCAGTAAAGGTGTTGATCCACAATGATGAGAAATCTCATTGGTGCCAGGAACATCATCTGCTGTTATAACAGTAGCTACTCCTGGCAGGGCGAGAGCTTCCGAAAAATCCATAGATCTAAAGTAACAAAGACCCAGACAGCATATAAAGTATCTTATAAAGAACAAGAATACAATATTATATAATATTAGGTAGTTCATTTAACTAAAATAAAAAATTATATCAGAAGCAAGAAGAAAAAAGTAGAATTAATTAATTAATAATGTGATAACAGCCACAAGTAATTGCAATGTTACATTTTTTTACACAGCTAAATTTAAGACACATAAGATGCACAAGATATTCAATATTTAGTTTTTTTCTAACTATTAGCAGTCATTTCTAATTACGTCTATTGTCTTCTGACTTACATGATTTTAGCACGTGGTCTGGAGCTGGTGACAAATCTCACAAAGAGCTCTCCATCGACACATGGCATGTCATCTGTGTAAACTGCTTCTCCTGTGGCCTGCTTGATTCCAGAACGATGAACAAGGGGTCTTCCAACAGGGTCCTGGGATGGCTGATCTTCAGGGACATTCTAGTAGAACAAATTAATAATTTTACAGAATGCTTGAAGCCTAAATGGACCTTTCCTATTCAGCCAGGCTCCAGATATAGTAATACCCTGGCTTACAGCACATAGGTAAGTCAGACCATGGCTCTCTCCCACAAGGCAGCACCCTCCAGTGCTCTCCGGTGGTCTAACACACCTCCCAAACATTGCTCTAATCAATAGCGCACTCATTCCCTGAACAAATGTGTGTTCGACTGCAGACATTCTCTAGCACCCTACAAGTTTCCTTATTGGTATTTGATAAATTATGTGGCAAACAAGTAGTGTCTGGATTCTCATAATCTAAATGGCTTTTATATATATGTTTCATAGGCCATCCTGCTGTAAAATTAAAAGTATCCACATTGTCAACGCTTAACTTCTTTTTTTGAGAACTGTTCAGCACATAATTAGCCCAATGATTATTTTAGTAGCTATTTTAATAGAAAATAATGATTGGCTCCTTTTGACAATAAACAGCTTAATTTTAATACATTTTCAGTGGTGACCCATCCATTAGGGGCACACGGGGCGTCGCTCCCCCCATCCATGCTTCTGGCATCCTAATCTACATGTGGGGCACCAGAAGCATGGATTCCAATGTTTTTGGGGTTTTTTTTAAGCGTGTGATTATAGCTGCAGACTCTAATAGGCTTCAAAAAAGGATGGGCTCGGGCACACTCACTTGTGTGACAATAGCGAATGAATATTTGCTATTGTCACACTGATTCTCCTCCTGGCCAATCAGGAAGTGGGTCCTGAGACCTGTCACCTGATTGACTGAAAGGACAGGTGATCCTATTGGCTGCCTAGGAGGAGGAGACGCAGAATTGTCGACATGGCAGAATCGAAGGATGCCTTCCTGGAGCTCCCTGGAAGAGCCAGTATCGCCCCAGCTTCAGCAGACTCATCTGCACCCCTTAGCCATGGATTGCACCACTGATGTTCAGAGAGATTCCCTCCAGCTTGCCAGAGCAGAGCTCCTCTCCCTGCAGAACCCCACCGAGCAGCTCCAGCACACCGTGTTGAAGCAGAAGAAGCAGATCCTTACTGACCAAGAGGCCATCTGGGAGCTCAGCAGCAAGCTGAGCCACTGTGAGAATGGCTTGGACAAGGGCTACCAGGAAGGGACAGATGGATGGGGTCCCAAAGAAGCAGCCATGGGGGATCTGCCTCTGGACTCTCACAGGCAGTGCAGGAATTGGAGGAGGTGGTTAGGACGCTAAAGGATCACATTGAAAAAAGGTGAGCAGAAAAAGGGAAAATCTACAACTAGTGACCCGACTGACCTGGGGGGGGGGGGTGGTGTTGATGTTGGTTGTGGGTGACCCAGTGGGGGGTGACTGTTTGCACCCCCCCAAAAAAAAAACACTAGCCACCATTGGTGCTTTTGTTATGCAAAAAGATTGCAATGTCTTTATCGCACCTGTATATTGTTGCAGAGATATTTGATATGGTGAAGTACAGGTACACTACACTACAGTATGTATGTATGTATGTATGTATTTGTGTGTGTATACTGGGTGTGTGTATACTGTGTGTGTATATACTGTGTGTATATTGTATGTATACTGTGTGTATACATACAATATACATACAATATACACACAGTATATACACACCCATTATACACACACATACATACATACATACATACATACATACAGTATGCATATATACAGTCACACACTGCAAAAGTCGGAAATAAGGAAGAAGATTTGAAATAATAATAAATAAATATTAAATTATAGGTATTGGAATTTTCTTGAAAGTTTGGCGGTTAGTGAACTTAAATATGAAATTTATCACTAATAGCCATATTTTCAAGGAAATTACAATACCTATAATTTAATAGTTATTTATTATTATTTCAAATGTTCTTTCTTATTTCTGAATTTTGGAAATTTGGAAATAAGAAAGAACATTTGAAATAATAATAGCTTGTTATAATTTAGAATAAGTTAAAATAATAAATTAATAACTAATTATTTCAAATGTTTTTCTTTATTTTCAAATTGTGGAAATTCTGGAATAAGGAAGAACATTTGAAATAATAAGTTATTAATTTATTATTTTAACTTATTATAAAATTATAATAAGCTATTATTTCAAATGTTCTCTTATTTCCGAATTTCCAAATTTCAGAAATTCGGTAATAAAGAAGAACATTTGAAATAATAAGTTATTAATTTATTATTTTAACTTATTATAAATTATGATAAGCTATTATTATTTCAAATGCTCTTTCTTATTTTCGAATTTCTGAAATTCGGAAATAAGAAAGAAAATTTGAAATAATAATAAAGAACTATTAAGTTATAGGTATTGTAATTTCCTTGAAAATATGGCTATTAGTGATAAATTTCATATTTAAGTTCACTAACAGCCACATTTTCAAGGAAATTACAATACCTATAATTTAATATTTATTTATTATTATTTAAAATCTTCTTCCTTATTTCCGACTTTTGCAGTGTGTGACTGTATATATGCATACTGTATGTATGTATGTGTGTATACTGTGTGTGTATATACTGTATGTATATTGTATGTATACTGTGTGTATATGTTCTTTTGGAATGTTTTGGAAATTCGGAAATAATAAAGAACATTTGAAATAATAATAGCTCATTATAATTTATAATAAGTTAACATAATAAATGAATTACTTATTATTACACACAATATACACACATACATACATACAGTATGCATATTTACAGTCACACACTGCAAAAGTCGGAAATAAGGAAGAAGATTTGAAATAATAATAAATAAATATTCAATTATAGGTATTGGAATTTCCTTGAAAGTTTGGCTGTTAGTGAACTTAAATATGAAATGTATCACTAATAGCCATATTTTCAAGGAAATTACAATACTTATGATTTAATAGTTATTTATTATTATTTCAAATGTTCTTAGTTATTTTCTAATTTTCGGATTTCTGAATCTCCAAAATTCAGATTTTCGGCTGTTCCGATTGCCGAATTTCTGAATTACCATAATTGCCGGCTTACCACGAATTTCCACAAATGCCGAATTGCCATGAATTTACGAATTACCGCAATTTCCTAATTACCGCGATTTGGAAAAACGAAAATTCGGAAAAATTCGGAAATTGGAAATTCGGAATTTGTCCGAATTGCCAAATTTTGCATAATTCAGTAAAAACGAAATTCATAACAAAACGAATTGCACAAGCCTAATCAGTATATTAAGATCTGTTTGTGACTAATACCCATGTCCACGGTATCAATATTAGGAGGTGAGTGATCACCTACATGGACTCCACATATTTTGCACACAAGTTACATTTAATGGCATTTCTTTTTCTCACCATTTCTTTTCCCCCTACTCTTAGGTTGAAGTTGGTTCTGCAATATAATTAATTATTAATTTTTTACCTGATAGGTCTGAGTGTGTTCCACAGGAGAAGACTGTAACCGCATTAAAGCACTAATATCTGGATTACTAGGATCCTGGAAAAGAAGGTAATGATTAGTACAGGTATTTGACAATGAAAATTAATCTCTTTAGGGATTCTTTATAAACCCACCAGCTGGTCCAGGGCCTGTAGCACCTCCAGGTAGAATTTGAAAAAGAAGCTGATGGTCAATGTTCTCTTGTATTCAACCATCCCACCAGGAGCTGAAGGTGGCAGAGAAACCTCATTAAGAATTAGCTTGCAGGCTTCACCTAGCATATCCTCATTCCAGTACCTAAAAAGTAAATAAGTATTTATTACTAGTTACATTAGCATTACTATGCTATGAGATAAGATCTAGGTTCAACAACATCGTTCACTTAAACATGGGTCTGTTACTTGACAGATTAGAACATTTTGGATCTAAATAACACATTCCTAAAGAGGATCCACTCACATTTCAGTAGATAAAAAACTGCACACATAGTAAAACTCCAGCGTCCAACATCAAAGATGGCGCCCGCTCCTCAGCTTCCTGGTCACACATGCTGAACGACGCGTTTTGTCATCAACGTGACGTCGTCAGGGGTGTGGTCACCAAGCGGCGTTGGCATTATATAACCAGGCCAGAGCGGAAATGATGTGCGTTCCAGAGAGGCGAGTAGTCACACCAGTCGCACCGGATATTACATACTAACAACGACCAGAGAGCTTAATAAGAAATACTAAAAAATTATATATACCCCCAGCCGACAGTAAACCGGAGGTAAAGAGGCCCAACAGAGCCAAAATAGACTCTTAAGGAATAAACCTCTCAATTAATTAATAGAAAAAAAGCATCAACACCACATATGTTGGAATTGAAATAGAATATGTAAAATATATAACAACACGGACCTGGAAGTGAAAAGCAGCACCATCTAGTGAATAGGAGCCGGAAATATATACAAACACAAAACTATATGTAAAAAATACACATCTCTTTTCCATCACATATATATATATAAACATATATCATAAAAAATACATATATAAAAACCATATGCGGAGAATCCGCAATAAAAAGGCCCAGGGTGTAGAGTGTTCAGGCATTTTTAATTAAAGCCAACATACTCTCTCTAGTGAAGAGATTCATGTCCTAAATCGAGGTTTAAAATATGCACCTTCGAGACCCCTGAATAAGTTTGAGACGTATATGGACGTCCACAAGTTCGTCAGGCGGCTGAATATTAAAAGATATCTAACTAGTAATCCGGCCAGATTGACTTCTAGCCAGGGTCAGTATAAACATTCAGGCCTATAGCTAACGCCTCATTATTCAACCCACCGGGGAATGTACCATCATCCCTGGCAGTATTTAGAGATATGGTTCTGAAGGATGTTGATGCTATTAAAATAAAGAAAAACTATCCGGACCTTAAATTTGAAAGGGGTCTTAAATCCTTGAAGGAACGTAACGATATTGTGGTCAGGCCAGCTGACAAGGGAGGGGGAATCGTGGTCCTCGACCACTCTGCCTACCAATGTGAAATGGAGAGGCTCCTTTCTGATGGTGATACTTACAGGGTGCTGCCTAATAATCCCACTGCCAGCTTTAAGCAGGATTTGGTCAAGTTGGTGGACTATGGTTTTGGGGAAGGTATCATTTCTAAGAAGGAGGAATCTTTCTTAGTACCGGTGGCCCCGAGGCTACCGGTGATTTATTATTTACCTAAAATTCATAAAAGTATGACTGACCCCCCTGGAAAGGGCCATCGTGAGTGGGATTGACTCTATCACTTCCAGGGTGGGTCGGTATGTAGATACCTTCTTGCAACCCTTAGTGACCAAAACTCCGTCTTTTCTTAAATACACTACACAGGTTATAAATTTCTTACAGGAGTTTGAGTGGAGAGAGGGCATGATCTTGGCTACGGCTGACATGTCCTCTCTCTATACTATTATTTCTCATGCCCATGGTATGGAGGCAGTGGAGAAATTTCTGAGAACGGATGGGCCTTTGCATTCTAAACAGGTTGAGTTTGTTATGTCCCTTCTTGATTATGCCATAAAACATAATTTCTTTTGGTATGGTGGTACATACTATTTACAGACCAGGGGCATGGCCATGGGGGCTAAATATGCCCCTAGTATGTCCAATTTGTTCAGGGCCAAATGGGAGGAGAACGTCGTCTATAATGACCGTAGGCCAGAACTATTTGTCTGGCTCAGGTACATAGATGACGTCCTCCTCCTATGGGAAAACGACATGCAATCACTGGATTCTTTTATCTCTGCCTTGAATGTCAGGACTCATTTCCTGGATCTTAATATTGAAGTAAGGGATGGGAGACTCGTTACCTCCACTTATTTCAAGGAGACAGACAGAAATGGATTTATTGAGGTGGGGAGCTGTCACCATCCCTCCTGGCTGAGGGCTATTCCGAAGGGTCAGTTTATCCGTCTGCGGAGAAACTATACCAATCAGGATACATTTAAGGAGGAAGCCACAGCTCTTATGATTACATTTTTAGAGAAGGGCTATGATCCTAGTATGATTGATAAAGCCTGTGAGGAAGTAACCAATATGGACAGACAACTCCTTCTAGCCCCTAGACAGAGACCTATTGACCATAAATTGAATTGCCCTATGATCACCACATTCTCCAATCAGTTTCAATGTGTTAATTATAAATAAACATTGGGGGATATTAAAAAATGATCGGGTTCTGGCACCTCTCCTTGCAGAGAGGCCCACTATACTATATAAGGGTGCAGCTCCTTTGAGGTTGGCAGTGGCACCTAATGTGATTGAGCCTCCCCCTAAAAAAAACATGTTTTTTCAGGACATGAAAGGTTTTTATCCCTGTAGGAGGTGCAAGGTTTGCAAAGTGAATAGTGTTAGGTCCAAATGCACGTCGTTTTTTTCTTTACATGATGCTAGAACCTACCAGATCAATTCTTTCATTACTTGTAATACGAAAAATGTTGTATATTTATTAATTTGTCCATGTGGTTTTATATTATGTTGGGCATACGATACGCACCTTTCAAGTGAGCATTGGTGAGCACTTAGCCAATATCCGGAAGGGTTTTCCTAATCACAGTGTTTCAAAACACTATGATATCTATCATGGAAGAAACCCTTCGGGTATGAAGATACTGGCTATTGATGACTATGTACCAACATAGAGGGGGTAATAACATCAGGAGGGAGATATCCAGATTGGAACCTTTTTGGATATATACCTTACGTTCTTATGGCCCCCATGGCCTTAACGTTGAATGGGACGTAAACACTTTCATTAATAATGCTTAATTTCTGATTAGGTTTATTGCTTAGTCAGTCACTTTGATTTTATTATATGGTTTTTATATATGTATTTTTTATGATATAGGTTTAAATATATGTGATGGAAAAGAGATGTGTATTTTTTACATATAGTTTTGTGTTTGTATGTATTTCCGGCTCCTATTCGCTAGATGGCGCTGCTTTTCACTTCCAGGTTCGTGTTGTTATATATTTTACATATTCTATTTTAATTCCAACATATGTGGTGTTGGTGCTTTTTTTCTATTAACCACTTCAGATCCGCGCTATTGCCAAAATACGGCTCCAGCGCGGATCTGAAATGCCGGGAGGACGTCCATGGACGTCCTCCACTGCGCATGCTCCTGCGCGCCCCCTGGCGGCAGCGGCGGCGCGCGCACGCGCGCCGCACGCTGCGCGAGCGTGCCCATGGGTCGGGCGGACTTGATGTCCGCCCGAGACCCGCCGATCACTTTTAGGAGCCTCAGAACGGGGAACCGCCGTTGTAAACACGGCGGTTCCCCATTCTGTGACAGGGGACAAGCAGATCTACTGATAGCCCGCCTGTAGTTCAGGCGGGCTGGGTACCCGTGCGAGCGCGTCGCACGCCGCGCGCACGCGCGCGGCGGCGACGGCGGTCCCCCGCGCGTCCTCGTACGCGTCACCTCCTGCAGGTACCTGCAGGAGGGCCGTAAAGTCTAGGCGCGACCTCGGCATAAAACCGTTATCGCGCCTAGACTTCACCAATTATCTTTTTTTCGTGGTTGTGGTGTATACAACCTTAATTTTATCTTATACATTTTATATATTGTTGTGCTTGGACCTTCACTTTTCGTCGCG
>BLSH010483271.1:1418351-1447486 GCA_018402905.1 Glandirana rugosa | reverse complement strand
ATTGGCAGGCCTCCTTAAATACCTGGGGTCAGCCCAGGCTGGGAGGAGAGTTCGGGTGGAAGAACTGAGAGATTGAGTACTAGTTGCAGAGACCTTTGAGGGGGCTCCCAGTTTGGGGGGGTGAGCTTGGGTCTGGAGGCTCGGGAGTGGAAGGGACCCCTCAGTACATCCCATGGGAAGTCCCGACCAAGGAGCAGGAGAGGCTGCCGGCAAGTCTCCAGGAGGGATCCACCAGGCGTCGATGGGTGACACACACCCAGGGAAGCTGTAAGAGACACGCCAGAGCAGATTGGGGAGAGGGAGAGACAATCTGAGAAGGATGCAAGAGCCAGTTGGGACTGTGGTGTCACCGGGCAGTGGAGTTGGGTCGCTGCAGCCAGGAGGGCTGGCAGGGCCTGACAAAGGGACTTACTGGGAGCAGTAGTCCGCCGAGGCTAGCTAGCACATTTGTACTTTTGCTACACCTGACGGGTCTGCAACCCCTTGCCTGTAATGGGTGCTTCACCGAGGCCTGACCAAAGTCAAAGGCGGGTTTCACCACGTGCTAGCTAGGCCTGAGAAGTGTTATGCAGGAGAGAGAAAGAAGTAACTGCAAGCAAGATTGTGCTGGAGGAGGAAAGTCGTGTATATACAGGGTTGTATATAGAGTGGTCCCGTTCAAGAACTGTTCAATTTGATGGGCAGCTCATAAATACCCTATACCCCATCCAAGTTAAATCCCCTGATAAAACAACAAAAACACAAAGTACCAGCCTGTTCTTCTTGATCCCGGATGTGGGGAAACAGTTTGACTGAGGGCAGAGTGACAGATGAGCCCCTATTTCCAGCAACCACCACAGGGGCATGGCTACACATATATACAAAAAACCCATATAAAAAAGTTCAGCAATTAAGTTATGTGTAATACAGTGGAATGACACAGGGAAAAAGTATTGAACACGCTAACTGAAATGTATTTAATACTTGGTACAAAATCTTATGTTGTTAATGACAGCTTCAAGGTGCCTCCTGTATGGAGAAACTAGTTGCCTGCATTGCTCAGGTGTGGTTTTGTATCTCTTGGAGGTTCTGTGGGCCTCTTCTGTGGACTCTGATCTTTAGTTCTTTTTGCATAGATTTTCTATTGGATTCAAGTCAGGTGATTGGCTGAGCCATTCCAGCAGCTTAATTTTCTTTCTTTGAAACCAATTGAGAGTTTCCTTGGCTTTGTGTTTGGGATCATTGTCTTGCTGAAATGTCCACCCTTGTTTTATCTTCATCATTCTGATAGGTGACAGCAGATTTTTATCAAGAATGTCTTTTTTCCATTAATCCTTCAATGACATGAAGTTTGCCAGTACTGTATAATGGTAAAAAGCCCCACACTATGATGTTCCCACCTCCAAACTTCACTGTTGGTATTGGGGTGTTTTGGGGCTGATGTGCAGTGCCATTTGATCTCCAAATATGGTGTGTAGTCTGGCTTGCCTAAATGTTGTGCAGCAAACTTTAAACAAGCTTCAACATGCTTTTTCTTCAGCAATGGAGTCTTGCGTGGTGAGCGTGCATACAGGCAATGGCGGTTGAGTACATTACTTATTTTCTTTGAAACAATTGTACCTACTAATTCCAGGTCTTTCTGAAGCTCTCTACAAGTGGTCATTGGCTCTTGGACAACTCTTCTGATAATTATTTTTGCTCCTCTGTCATAAATCTTTTGAGGAGTACCTGGTTGTGGCTGGTTTATGGTGAAATTATGTTCTTTCCACTTCTGCAGTATGGCCCCAACAGTGCTCACTGAATATTCAGAAGTGTAGAAATCCTTCGGTAACCAATGCTATCAGTATGTTTTGCAACAATAAGGTTGCAAAGGTTTTAAGAGAGCTTTTTTGCTTTTGTTTTTTGTGTGATACCTTGGTAGTGAGACACCTTTATACAAGCCATCAGTTGAGACTGAACCAGCTTATATTAATTTGCACTGACAAGGTGCCGGATTGCCTTCTAATTACTCATAGATTTCAGCTGGTATCTTGGCTTTCCATGCCTTTTTGCACCTGCCTTTCTTCATGTGTTCAATACTTTTTCCCTGTGTCATTCCATTTTATTACAAATAACTTAATTTCTGAATTTATTTGTTTTGGTTTCTTTGTATGTGTGGATTGCATGGGTTGTTACCGACATGTGATGAAAATGTCATGCTAATAGCACCTTTAGAAATATATGTACTTGTTGGTGACGTGTTCAATACTTATTTTACCCGCTGTATATACAGTATATATATGTAAAAATTCACCAAATGTTAACTCAGTATCCATGCAATGTGTAATATCAATAGAGGTGGATGAAAGATTCAGGTACAGGGTGAAGGCATCTGTCTATATACAGTATGGCTTTGCCACCACTTCTATTGTCGGCACACCATACACATAATCATATGTACAATCAAATCTACTGAACATCAAGACATCCAAATCCAAGCACTAGTTGAGCTGAATGGCTAAACAAAAATCATATGGTTATCCTCACATCCATTTTCACAGCCTGCAAGTCCAAATCCCTATTTTAGAGTTCCCAGATTAAAATAAAAATATATTATTTTGAGATCTAGCCTTTTATTTATTCAGTACAGGTATTTACTGTATATAGCGCCAACAATTTATTCAGTGCTTTATATATATGGTACATTCAAATAAGTTTCTACCCTCAAAGAGCTTATAATCTAATGCCCCTCCTTCACATGCATACACACACATTCTATGGCCAGTTTGAACAGGAGCCAATTAACCTTCCAGCAGGTCTCTTGTAGTGGGGGGGGAAACTAGAGTACTCAGAGGAAATCAATGCAAGCATAGGGAGAAATTGCAAGCTTCATGCAAGTAAAGATAGGTCTGAAGTAAGAAAAGAGAAAAATGAGCGTAGGGCAGCATGACTAGGGAGACAGGGGAAACATGGAAGAAGAGGGTTAAATCAGTTATAACCTAAGAATGGTGGGTACATTATTAGTTACTTATTACTAATAAGTTAACCATTATTAACTAATAAGTTAACCATTATTGGCTACTTTGTAGTGAGTGGGTGGGCTGTGGTGGTGGTATACAAGGTGGGATCTGGAAGGCGACAAAGCAGTCAGAGCAAACTGACTGATAGGGCTTTAGCGGTATGGGGTCTTCAGAGGCATTCAAATTTTCAGTAATAGTTCATAGTAGGGACCCATCTAAGGTATGGCATCCTCTGTTGGATTCCAGTTAATGGTGTATTATCTGGTAAGTGGTAACAAGGACATATCTGCGGAGTGGTGGGTGTGTCCCCCAGCCAACGTAGCGCAGCTGGGGATAGTTAAGTAGCAACGCAGGTACAAACATGATGTTGGTGATTTGGCACCTCCTAAGATCGGCAACTTTTAAGTTATGGTTGTTGGTTATTATAGTTTCTGTTCTAAGGAATGTCATTTTTGATATTTGTTAATAAATGGCCAGTATGACCAAAATTCTCTCCATATTGGTGTCAGTCTCGTTATTTGGGTAAAGTAAGTTGTGGAGTATGCCGTAGCATACATGGACTGGTTGACATGTTGACATCTGTGGTACCCTAGTCATGTTCTGATCAAACCAGAAGACCCTAGTGCTGCATGGCAGAAGTGCAAGCCACTGTGCTGCCTTTCATTAAATGGAAAAAAATATATTTTCAACATTTTTATTATTGGCTTACTTTCCAATTAGTGCTTTACTGGTGGCTTTTGCACACACTGTGCTGGCTCCAACTCCCCCATAGAATATGCAAATGTCTTTGATAATGTCTGTGCCTTCTTCAAACCGAACTTTCATTCCAGCTGTGACAATGGGCAGTGCATTCTCCCTACGCTGGGCTTGTCTCAGTGCCGATAAATGATCTCCCTGTGAACATGAACAGGAATCAGAATAGAATAACTTACACCATGTATTTCATTCATCATCATTGGCAATGAATAGGTATAATGGCTAATCTGAGCTACTTCTGTTTCACACCAATGAATATAAAGATTAAAGTACCATAAGAGCATTAACTTCACACAAACAAACAATCATTTTACTGAGACTTATATACCCAACTGAATTCAGCTTATAATAGGTATCTGAAAAACAATGCTTTCTCATGAGCTGCATGCTACCTGGAGTATTAATATCTACTGAATCTACAGTAGGCTGTTTTATTTATGCAAGGGTGTTTAAACATTATTTATACTAACTTTAGATCACTAAGACTTGTCATATTTTAATATGGGTAATGCATTTGTAAGGGTAAGGTGGGTGGTTGTTTTGTCACATCCTCCATGTTTCCCTCCTTGTTGGGAGCCAAGCAAGGGTCACATGAGAGGCCTACCCTGGGGTGGGTTCTTCTAGACTATGCTAATCACTACTGTATACTACACATGGGGTACCTTTACTTTGTGCCATCTTCATCATTTCCTTGGGACAAGGCTGAGGCTACCATGGGGGAATACTCAATCTTTAGGCAAACCTCTACTGTTAGAGGTGAATATACACCACGTACATGCGCACTGCAAATGTTCTCCAGTTAACTCTCAGTTCCCCATGACAATGCACACCTTCTCTGTAATATGCATTTAGGGGGGGACATGCTGAGCTCTGTCCATATCCACCTGTCCAGTGTTTTCTACTACTACTCCCTAGTAGAGGAGTGGGTTCTGGCTTGCACTCTGCATGGGCTGCATACGCGCACTTAACTACTGAAGTTCTGTACCGGTTGGAAACCTCTGCGGCTCAGATCTGCTCTTGTTGCTCTGGGGGACAGACCACTGGTGGAAGGAGTACCAACATGCTGCTTGTTAAACTTTCATTACCCTGAGTAATCACTTATGTCTTCACATTACTCCACTCCCCACCAATATCTTTATACCCCAAAGTGTTAAGAGCCATTCGTGAACTAGGTGTGTGCCGGTTACTTGCGATACACCACTTTCTGTAACTTCAGACCAGGGAAGGACAACGTTTCAATACTTTACTTACAAAAAGTGAACATTCCAATGCCCAACGTACAAGTGTATGGTTTTTCCTACATCCCTACTCCTAACTACAGGCTTGTTCTGCCTCAGCATACCTGCAAAGGTAAAGTCCAAGCAATTACAGCCCTTCAGAGGCACTCTCCTTCAGAGACAGTGCTGGTGTCTTTAAGGCGAACCCCAGGTTCAGTTGACTTTACATCCCGATGGTGGCAAATGACCTCCTTCTGCTCCTCACAGGTATCATTCTCCATCTCTCTCCCTTACGGGCCTTGGTTACAGCTATATCTTTTTCTTGAGCTCCCCACAGGAGAACTCACCGTCCTTGGACAAAACTATCTGGAGGGTCGAAATCTCGTACCAGACCACTGTCCCATATTTATATACCACAGGGTTAGTGGGCAGGACCCTGAGCAGAACCCACAAAAAAGATCAAAGAACTGGGAATGGCATTAACTCCTACCCTCCCAGCCGGGACAGCACCTATCCGGCTATTTTAACCTGCTTACAAGCAGAAAAAGATTGGGGGTTTCTTATTTGATTAAAAGTCCAACTCCCGGAAAAAATACATTTAATGATGCATTGTCCTCAGTCTTGATTCCAAACACCCCTTCCTAAGCCATTTAGCAATGTAATGGTTAAAACTTACAGTTTCCTTTATAAGAAAATCTAATAGCCTGCCCTAGGATCAAGCTTTTTTCCCTACTCGTTATCTTTTTGTGAATGGTGCCCTCATCACCCCCAGTAAGTTCTCCTGCCTCTGGAGCCTATGAGAGAGGACCTGACCACTGAAAATGTTGCTTCTAGGAAATGGAAGTGTCCACATCAAGCAGGTAGTGATGTGGACATCAGTTGACAGCCCCTAGAAAGTAAACTAAAGAAGAGAGGGGGGATCATCATATGACCATTGTTTCAATTAAGGTGGAAATAAATATAACTTGCCAAAAACTTCAAGCAGTAAGAGCTTTATTGCAGAAGAGCCATGCTATGTATTTTCTTTAATAACACACAATTACTTGCCTGCGTATCGATTAGTCCTTTATTGAATGTACAGGTGATACTCAAAATATTTGAATATCTTATTTCAGTAATGCAACTTAAAAGGTGAAACTAATATATGAGACTCATTACATGCAAATCAAGATAGTTCAAGCCCTGATTTGTCATAATTGGGATAATTATGGCTTACAGCTCATGAAAACCCCAAATCCACAATCTCAGAAAATTAGAATATTGTGAAAAGGTGCAATATTCTAGGCTCAAAGTGTCCCACTCTAACCATCTAATTAAGCCATAACACCTGAAAAGGGTTCCAGAGCCTTTAAATGGTCTCTCAATCTGGTTCAGTAGGAATCACAATCATGGGAAAGACTGCTGCTCTGACAGTTGTGCAGAAAACCATAATTGACACCCTCCATAAGGAGGGAAAGCCTCAAAAGGTAATTGCAAAAGAAGTTGGATGTTCCCAAAGTGCTGTCTCAAAGCACATTAATAGAAAGTTATGTGGAAGGGAGAAGTGGGGAAGGAAAAGGTGCACAAGCAGCAGGGATGACCGCAGCCTGGAGAGGATTTTCAGGAAAAGGCCATTCAAAGGGGTTGGGGACTTTCACAAGGAGTGGATTGAGGCTCGAGTCAGTGCATAAAGAGCCACCACACACAGACGGATCCTGGACATGGGCTTCAAATGTCGTATTCCTCTTGTCAAGCCGCTCCTGAACAACAAACAACGTCAGAAGCGTCTTACCTGGTCTAAAGAAAAACAGACCTGGTCTGTAACTCAGTGGTCCAAAGCCCTCTTTTCTGATGAGAGCAAATTTTGCATCTCGTTTGGAAACCAAGGACCCAGAGTATGGAGGAAGAATGGAGAGGCACACACTGCAAGATGCTTGAAGTCCAGTGTGAAGTTTCCCCAGTCTGTGTTGAATTTGGGAGCCATGTCATCTGCTGGTGTTGGTCCACTGTGCTTCATTAAGTCCAGGGTCAACGCAGCCATCTACCAGGAGATTTTGGAGCACTTCATGCTTCCTTCCGCAGACGAGCTCTATGGAGATGCTGACTTCATTTTCCAGCAGGACTTGGCACCTGCCCAAAGCACAAAAACCTGGTTCAATGACCGTGGGATAACTGTGCTTGATTGGCCAGCAAACTCGCCTGACCTGAACACCATAGAGAATCTATGGGGCTTTGCCAAAAGAAAGATGAGAGACATGAGACCCAACAATGCAGAAGAGCTGAAGGCCGCTATTGAAGCATCCTGGTCTTCCATAACACCTCAGCAGTGCCACAGGCTGATAGCTTCCATGCCACGCCACATTGAGGCAGTAATTGCTGCAAAATTGAATCAATGTTCCATATGTCAGTGAAATTGTGGTAATAGCTGCCTCATCCCTGTATATTTGATTAGAAAGAAACTAAAACCCCCTTAGTGGGACTTTATAGGCAGCAAAACCACTACACTTAGGTCATATTTTGTCAGAAAAATATAATTTTATTTTAAAAAGGGGGGGGGGCTTATATTATGCAAGCCCTAAGCAACATAAATTTAAACGGATCAAATGGTCAATCAAATACATTACATAGTTGGTCATAAGTATCATCTTCCCTGTTGAGACAACGGAATGCTCCTATTACTATTTAAAGCTATGTACAAATACTTATGACCAACTATGTAATGTATTTGCTTGACCATTTGATCCGTTTAAATTTATGTCGCTTAGGGCTTGCATAATAAAAGCCCCCCCTTTTTAAAATAAAATTATATTTTTCTGACAAAATCTGACCTAAGTGTAGTGGTTTTGCTGCCTATAAAGTCCCACTAAGGGGGTTTTAGTTTCTTTCTATTTGCTGCAAAAGGGGCCCAAACCAAGTACTGAGTACATATGCATGCTTATACTTTTCAGAGGTCTGATATTGTTCTATGTACAATCCTTGTTTTATTGATTTCATGTAATATTCAAATTTTTCTGAGATTGTGGATTTGGGGTTTTCAAGAGCTGTAAGCCATAATCATCACAATTATGACAAATCATGGCTTGAACTATCTTGCTTTGCATGTAATGAGTCTATCTCATATATTAGTTTCACCTTTTAAGTTGCATTACTGAAATAAATTAACTTTTGCACGATATTCTAATTTTTCCAGTATCACCTAAACACTGAGCTGCGCATATACAGCTCAGCATGCAACCCCGACACACTCTGGCTGTGCCGGAATGACTGACTGCCGTGCACATGCAGGGGAAGACGCCATCCCGCACTGGTTGCTTATATCCTGGAGTTGAGCTTTAACTAATTAAACCTGCTATTTAAATGTTTTCCAAGACTCACTGAAGAATTATTACTTTTAAGCATATTGGTTAATGGCACCTATTATCACGTATCTTTTAGATAGAATATCTGATTGGGTCATGTGACTAAATATGACACTTTTTGTGATCGAAGCCAAAATATTAAGATAAATTGTGCGATTGAAATCAATATTTTAGGATACAGTACATGTCAGTTTCTGACTAAGAGGGTGGCTTCTAATAGGTTCCCCAAAAAACAGGCAGCATGTGTACCTTTTTAGTGTTCTGCCAGCAGTTAACCTATTCAGAGCCAGATTAAGAGCATTGTGGGCCTGGTGCTGAGGATTTTGGTGGGCCTTTCATGCTCCCAACATTGTGGGAACAGTTTGGGGATGGCCCCTTCCTGTTACAACATGACTGCGCACCAGTACACAAAGCAAGGTTCATAAAGACATGGATAAACAAGTTTGGGGTGGAGGAACTTAACTGGCCTGCACATAGTCCTGACCTCAACTAAATAGAACACCTTTTGGCTGAATTAGAGTAGAGACTGCGAGCGAGGCCTTCTCATCCACATCAGTGCTTGACCTCACAAATGTGCTTCTGGAAGAATGGTCAAACATTCCCATACACACACTCATAAACCTTGTGGACAGTCTTCTCAGAAGAGTTGAAGCTGTTATAGCTGCAAAGGATGGGGAAACTCAATATTGAACCCTACAGACTAAGACTGGGATGCCATTAAAATTGATGTGCATGTAAAGACAGGTGTCCCAATACTTTTGCCTAGCTAGTGTATCTGCCAATATTTGCAATGTTGGTGGAACCCTCCTACACATAAATACTACATTTAGACATAATTTAGGTAAGGCCCTGAGTCAGGACTTATGTTTAACAACATAGAGAGGACAAGAAACATCTCTACATGAAGTGACATGTTTGGGATTCAAACTCAGGACCTGAGCAATGGTAGGCATAATTTCTACCTTGTGAGCCACAGGACTGCTGGATGTGGAGTCCCCCTACACATAAATACACAGATATGGCACAATATATAGGAATTACATTAGTCAGGAGTTTCTCTTCTTGATTTATTCTGTGATATTTGGTGTTTCTTGCCGTGTGAGTGTAGAATAGTAATGTTATCCTCAGATTTTTGGGAATGACATTTTTATTTCTGATGTTGGTACACATATCACATTTTTTGGGCTCAAATTAAAGTGGTTGTCAACTCTGGACAACCACTTTAACCTACAGGTAAGCCTATAATAAGCACGGTTTAGGAGATATACAGTGTACCTGCATGTGCCAACGTCATCAGCACATGCGCAGTGAAGAAACGGCCTCCGTGCCGATTACTGACTGAGATCGTGCCGCGATTGGCGGCTACCGTGCGCATGCGCGGGAATGACGTCACGCGGCTCCGGATGTCACAGAGCCGGAGATCGCAGCCCCGGATGGAAGAGGGGCGAAGATGGACACGGCCTGGAGCAGGGACATTGCGAGCTTCCAATGCAGGTAAGTGACACATAATAGACTAGTATGTGATGCATACCAGCCTATTATGCTTTTAAATTGCAGGGTAACAAAGAGGAAGTAAAACCTATCAGGGTTTACTTCCTCTTTAAGATCATTTGGAAAGAAAAAAAAAAACAAATGGGACTAATTTTAAATTGGTATTGGTTTTTTTGTTTTTGGTTTGTAAAGACACCTATGTGAGTTTGGGGAAATCTTTTTGTGAGATAGATATCAACAAGTGAAAGTGACAGAGAAAATGATATTTTCCAAAAACATGAAAAGATTACACATTCTACCATTCTTAAAAACAAAACAGATTATCAAAATTACAACATTGTTGCAAGGACAATTACTTTGAGAGAGAAATACATTTCATCTGAACATGAAAATGATTTCTTTGGGGAAGTTACAATTGTATTAGAATGAATGGCTGAAAATTGCATTGGGCTGCATTGCTCTAACTTTTACTCCCAAAAAGTTCTCACAGCTCTCATTTTGGTATTTACTATAGCGTCCTGAAATTACTCCATGGAAGCAAAATTTAGAGCGGTTTCAGGTCTGAGCATGCTCAGTTGTGCTCAGCTGTGCTCTGCACCTAGGAGTAAAGAGACAGGAAATTTATCTCTTCTCAGACTTTTTAAGATATTTAAGTGTAGAAATCACTTTTTCACAGTTTAAATCAAATTATCTTTAAACAATATCCCACAAATTTTAATACAATTTAGGTGATTATATCATGCTCTAAACATTATTTCCCTGTGCATATCTCCAGGTCTTAACTGGAGTAAGGATTTGGGCGCTATCTGTTGCCTGGGCACTATAGTGAATACCGTTTTGGCGCTATTTAGTGCCATTTGCTGTTTTTGGCGCTAAATAGCGCTCAGTACCGCAAATGTGCAGCTGAGCGCTATAGTAAATAAACCCCACAGAGTAATTGTTATCTCTCTGTACTTATGTTGAGTCTGCATCCTTCTTCTTAAAGGTAAAATATATATATATATATATATATATGTACAAAGCTTGCTAATATAGTGAGGGAGGAATGCACTTAAAATTAGCTGGAAGATGTTCAGATGTCTTGATTTTTTTTTTTCTTATATCTTTACTATGGTAATCATCCTTACTGCTATCACCTTTTCAGCTAGAAGATGTTTGCACAAAACACATCATTTATTTTGCAGTGTGGGAAAGTAACAATCAGCGATTATGGCTCACCATCATGTACTGTAGAATGCTCTTGCTCATAGAACAGATAGATCTGTTGATTGCATGAGAAGTAGACTGGGCGCAGCTTTGCTTGTGCTGGCCATTCTCCCCCACATGCACTGCCGAGATACAGGGGGTGGAGCTAGTGTAATTGACAGATGGTACCCTCCACCAATCAGAGTGTGTGGATCCTTCCTCATCTCCCTCTACCAGTAAAAGACTAGCATGAGTGCTCATCAAGTGAGACTGTCACTGTAGGGCGGGAGTTAGGAGGAAATGAGTATTTTGTGAAAGCTGTGGGGAAGGAACAAGAGTTAGCCTCTATGTTGTGCTGCACTACACTGTGTGGAACTCAGCTGCAGCCTGTGATTTACATAACAATAGCGCCTGTCGACCGCCCATGGTTTGCATAACAATAGCACCTGCCACCCACGATTTACATAACAATAGCGCCTGCCGGCCGCCCATGCTTTGCATAACAATAGCGCCTGCCACCCTCGATTTACATAACAATATCGCCTGCCGGTCGTCCTTAATTTACATAACAATAGCGCACGCGATTTACATTACAATGGTGTACACACACAGAGCTAAACAGCATTAATGACTCACTGGCATGGGCCTATCTTGAGGTAGGGGCCTGGAGCTGCAGCTCCAATAGCCCCTATGTTAATCTGGCCCTGAACCTATTCACTTAGCAACAGGTTCTCACAACAGAGAGAGTGATTGAGCATATGTCAGCTGTCATATACAGTATAAAGGTCTATAGACAGCTGAGACTAATAAATGAGGTCTTGCTACCAGGTAAGATGTGAACCTAGGAATGGAGGTTTTCCCACTCAAAACTCTACAGAGCCTAAAGGATCTAGAACAGAATATATGGGAAATTTATGAGTCTGACAGAGTAACACCAGCACCACATCCCTATGAAAGTCAATACACAAAAAAAGAAAAAGAAAGAAATTGGGACTTTGAAGGTGCCGGTAAACCCCTTCCCTGAAGAACTACACAAAAATAGAATAAAACATACACTTTATTTTATTACATAAATTTGTGCATGGTGCGGGCTCTACTGAAGGTTCAGTGGCCCACCCATATGTACAGACAAAGGGTATCGTTAAAACAGTGACATTGTATACAGTCCATGGTACAGATGTAAACAAAATACCGAACACTCCTGGCTGTATGGCAAAAAGCAGATGGAATATATTGCCAGGGCGGTATTGTTAACCCAAAAATAGCACAGTGATCCAAGATGGTCCGACGCGTTTTGCCCGACTATTTGGGCTTCTTCAGGGACTTGGATCGCAATACAGTCACTGTTAACCAGGGTACTCAGATGACAAAATAGTACACCACTAGCAAGACGGATGGTATCATAGAGGGGGGTCGTGGGAGGTTGGTTTGTATAGGTTTCAGTCATAAATGTTGCCACTTACATCATTAAGAATATGCCACATATGCTCAGGTATCGTCCAACTGAGTCAATGGGCATGTAAAAAAAAAAAAGGCTGAGGATTACAGTCCCGCCTTATGTGGGCATAGGATATGGCATCTCTCGCATATCAACGAGGGGATCCCCCTATGAGTAATCCCTCTGACGACATCCAGAATACTAGAGCTCTTCAAGGGGTCCGTTTCCCACACCCGCCTCGGCGTCTGCTTTTTGCCATACAGCCAGGAGTGTTCGGTATTTTGTTTACATCTGTACCATGGACTGTATACAATGTCACTGTTTTAACGATACCCTTTGTGTGTACATATGGGTGGGCCACTGAACCTTCAGTAGAGCCCGCACCATGCACAAATTTATGTAATAAAATAAAGTGTATGTTTTATTCTATTTTTGTGTAGTTCTTCAGGGAAGGGGTTTACCGTCACCTTCAAAGTCCCAATTTCTTTTTCTTTTTTTGTGTATTGATCTAGAACAGAGCTTAACAGGATCTAAGAAAACAAAACGTTTGTTTAATCCACAACTGACACAAATCCTGGATCCCCTCACCATATGCATGTGAGAATTCTAGTTGACGCATACACTGTTCACTGCCCGGTGTCAGGGCTGGGACCTGAACCCGGGTGTTAGAAGAAGACCTGTGCTAAAAGGACTTGTTAGCACTTTCTTGCACATGTGCGCGTGCCTATGTGCGTTCGCGTGCACGCGCCGGAAACGGCGCCCAACGGCTCTATTTGGGCTGTGTGCACCCTGCAGCAAGTGCTGTCTGATCTACAGCGTGTGACCTGTTTCCTGAGAGACCTGTAACCTGTTATCTGTTCCTGTGACCCGACTTGTCCCGACCTTGTCTGCTCTCCGCATGCGCCAACCCCCGGCTTGCCTACGACCACCCGATTGCCTGATCCCTCTTAACAAACTCTGCTTGAACTTGACCACTCTCTTGCCTGAACCCTTGTAACGCACCTCCAGCCAGTTGCCGACCCAGCCTGTACGACCACGCTTCAGCTGCACAAGTGCTCCAGCAAACTCTCTACCATCACCAGTGACCCAGTCCGACCCTCGTGCCATCCTGCACTCCCGAGCCACCTGTCTGCTCTACCAGGGGTTCCCAAGTCAGGGTAGTAAGGGAGGTTGCCTACTGCATAAGTCAGACTCGCCCACCAGGTACGTGACAGTATCAGACAGCCATGACCGAGTCTGCGCAGGGGCCCTCTCTTACAACTGAACTGTGTGAGCATTTGACCAGCCTTACCCAAGTTGTGAGAGACCTGCAAGCTGGCTACCTCCGGCTGGAGGACCAAATCCGGGAGCTTCCTCAGCACACCATCATCTCAGCACCCATGGAGCCAGAGGTGCCCCTGCCCGAACGGTTTTTGGGGGACCGTAAGAAATTTCGGGCCTTCCGCATATCCTGCAAACTTTTCTTTACCCTGCTACCCCGCATCTTCTATCAGGAGGACACGAAAGTGGGACTGGTCATCTCCCTCCTCCGGGGTGGGCCCCAGGCCTGGGCTCACCGGCTACTAGAGCGAAGGGCCCCCGAGACCACGAACCTTGCACGGCTCTTCCAGGCTATGGCTGCACCAAGCTGCCACTGCAGGAGCCGCGCTCAATGCGCTCCAGCAAGGCCTCCGTCCTGCTGAGGACTATGTGTCGGAGTTTTGGCGCTGGAGAGCCGACACCGCAGGGAATGACGCGGCTCTCTGGTTCCAGTTCCGAATGGGGCTGTCCGTGACACTCAAGGACGAGTTGGCTCGTGTGGGCGTACCTCTGACCCTGGACGCCCTGATCGATTTGGCCATCTAAATCGATCGCCACCTGCGGGAACGATGTACCGAGAAGTCCGGCATCCCTACGTACTCCTCCTGCTCCGAGCACTCTCCTGTACCCTGGCCGGGCGGGCCACGACGCCCAACTCTTCCCACCCGAAGAAAGGCAGAGGCTCGGGACATTCAGTGCGGACCTGCTCCGTCAAGTTGGGCAAAGCCTCCCCGTGCAACCAAGGGGAGATAATGTCCATACCTGATGCCATGATGCATGCGGTACTCGCCATAGTTCTGCAGCTGCCCAGTGGGGATGTCCCAGTCTTGGTCATTATAGACTCTGGAGCCCGCGGTTGCTTCATGGACTTGAACTTTGCAGCCCTACATCAAATACCCCTCAGGCCCAAGGTGCGCCCGATGACTCTTCACCTGGCCGATGGTCCCCCATCAAATCCGGGACTGTGACCCATGAGACTGTCCCTCTCTTGACCCGAACATCTGACGGTTATTCTGAACTTCTGTTATTTGACGCCATTGCATCCCCACTATTCCCGGTCATCCTCGGACTCATCTGGCTTCGGGCACACTGCCCCCATGTCAGCTGGGTCACTGGTAATGTTTAGTTCAACTCGACCTACTGCCAGCACTGGTGCTTTCCACTACCCGCTGGATCCTTCTTAGCTGCATCCTCTGACCCAGACTCGGAAGTTTGCCTTGCTGTCCCCTCAGTATACCATGACTTTCTTGATGTGTTCAGGAAGAAAGGGGCAGATGCCCTGCCGCCACACCGTCCCTATGACTGCCCCATAGAGTTACTTCCTGGCACGGAGGTACCTTTCAGCAGAATCTATCCACTCTCAGAGAAGGAATTAGCAGCCTTCAAATCCTATCTGGATGAGAACCTTGAGAAGGGATTCATCCGGCCCTCTACATCTCCTGCAGGGGCCGGGATCTTCTTTGTCGAAAAAAAAAAGATAAGTCCCTGAGACCCTGTATTGATTACAGAGGTAAGCTCGGTTCTGCCACCGTTTTCTCCAAGTTGGACCTCCGCGGGGCCTATAACCTCATTCGGATCAAGGAAGGGGATGAATGGAAAACGGCCTTCGGGACCCGGTTAGGCCATTATGAGTACCTGGTCATGCCGTTTGGACTATGCAATGCACCAGCCACATTTCAACACCTTGTCAACGACATCTTCTGGGACTTCCTTGATCTGTTTGTGGTGGTTTATTTAGATGACATCCTCATCTTCTCCCCTTCCCTGGTGGAGCAACGAAACCATGTCAAGAGCATGTTAAGCTGCCTTCATCAGCACGGCCTCTATGCTAAGGCTGAGAAGTGCACATTCGAGTGCTCCAACATCTCCTTCCTGGGGTTCATCCTTTCCGTCTCAGGCATCACAATGGACCCCCAGAAGGTCTCCGCCATAGTAAACTGGCCAGCACCAACTGACAAAAAAGCGGTACAGCGTTTTGTCAGTTTTGCAAACTTCTACTGGAAGTTCATTAAGGGGTTTTCCGCTGTAATCACCCCCATCACCCAACTGACAAAGCAGACCTTCCGCTTTCATTGGACCCCTGAAGCACAAGCAGCCTTCCAGCGACTCAAGGAGCTCTTCACCTCCGCTCCAATCCTAAAACACCCAGCTGCATATCACCTACCAGCCTGGGTCTAAAAACGTGAAACCGGACGCCCTGTCACGGATGTTCCCGGAACCAGGGGACTCTCCTCCACCCGATATAATTCTCCCTGCATGGAATTTCCTATTGATCTAAGAGGATCTCTTATCTTGGATCAGGTGATCTGTTACTGGGTCCCCACCTCACTGGATCCCAGACTGATCGTTCAAGACGGGCTGTGGTGGTTCGGAACGAAGATCTTCATTCCTGAGGAGCAGCGTCTGGCAGTTCTGGAACTGTGCCATGACCACAAGCTGGCAGGACATTTTGGTGGTCACAAGACTGCAGACCTGCTCTCCAGGTCGTTCTGGTGGCCATCATCTGACAAGGACTGCAGGGAATACGTGAAAGCTTGCCCCACCTGTGCTCGCAACAAGGTCGACAGAACCAAGGCTTGGGGGCTTCTGAACCCACATGTTATCCCTGAATGCCCATGGTCGCAATTCTCCATGGACTTTATAGTGGAACTACTCCCTTCTGAAGGGTTCACGACCATCCTTGTAGTGGTCGACCGCCTTACAAAGATGGCACATTTTATTCCCATGAAGGGCACACCCTCGGCAATCCAGACAGCAGAGACCTTCATTAAAGAAATTTTCCACCTCCATGGCCTACCTACCAACATCGTGTCGGATTGAGGGGTACAGTTTACTGGAACTGTAAGGGTCTGGAAGGTGCTGTGTTCAACTTTAGGAATCAAATTGGCCTACCATCCTCAAACCAATGGCCAAACGGAGAGAACGAACCAGACCCTGGAGCAGTATCTGCGCTGCTACTCATCGTTTGCACAGGATGATTGGGTCTCTCTGCTGCCGGTAGCCGAGTTCGCCTACAACAACTCAGTTCATTCTGCCACCAACCAGTCACCATTCTGGGTGAACTTCGGCTACCACCCCTCCTTCCTTCCCAACATAGTACCTGAAAGCACTGTACCTGCCGTACAGGACATCACCAGTTTTCTCGAAGAGAACAACAAGCTCCTCCAGGAAACCCTGTCCCGGACACAGGAGCTCAACAAACGGACTTTTGATAGAAGGAGGTGAGGGGAGCTGGACCTGCAGCCAGGCAACCAAGTCTGGCTTTCCACCAAGAACCTAAAGCTTGCTTGCCCCTCAAGGAAACTAGGACCTAAATTCATGGGGCCCTCAACAGTCAAGAGAAAAGTCAATAGTGTGGCGTACGAGCTGAACCTCCCATTTTGGCTCCGAGTACAACCGGGATTCCATGTTACCCTGCTTAAACCCGTAACAAGGGATCAGTTTCCAGGAAGAACCACGGATCCACCTGAACCGGTTCTTTTGGATGGAGAGGAGGGGTACGAAGTTGAGGCCATCCTCGACTGCAGAAGAAGAGGGGGCTTGATTCAGTACCTGGTCAAGTGGAAGGGGTATGGACCGGAAGAAAGCTCCTGTGAACCTGAAAGGCACATCCATGCCAAGGAGCTTATCCAGTCATTTTGGAGCACTCATCCGGATCTGAAGGCCCTGCTGGGCATCTGGAGGCTGCCCCTTGGGGGGGGGGCAATGTTAGCAGAAGACCTGTGCTAAAAGGACTTGTTAGCGCTTTTTTGCGCTTGTGCGCATGCCTATGCGCGTTCGCTTTCGCCTGTGCATGCCAGGACCTGAACCTGGGTTTTAGAAGAAGACCTGTGCTAAAAGGACTTGTTAGCGCTTTTTTGCACTTGTGCGCGCGCATATGCGCCGGAAATGGCGCCAAACGGCTCTATTTAGGCTGTGTACACCCTGCAGCAAGTGCTGTCTGATCTACAGCATGTGACCTGTAATGAACACAATGCAAATATATCTAGGGTGGCACGTAAGTTATAGGGTATACAGTCAAATATCAATTCTCGTACCTGATATATTGAGTGAACAAGATAAAGATGTATAGTATACAATCAAGGTACAAAACATATAAATAAATATACAGTATGACCATTAGACATATGTATCCACAAAGATTGAATTGTAGTTGTAGGTCCACAATTAAATTAAATTAAATAACCATGCATACTAAATCTGTAAAAGTTCATCAAATAAGAGTCCACAGGATTATAAAGCAAAGGAGGAGGGTGCTCTTAAAACAGCCACACAGATATGTGAAAATCCGTCACGGAATGATAAATGCGTTTACCTAATGTAAGCCGAAAAGCGCATTGGCTTTTCACCCTGCCAGGGTCCCCTTGGGGATTTATGGAAAACTCCTCTCCAAAGTGATTCCTGTACTGTAGATTAAAATCTTCATATCCACTCCAACGGTGAGCCAGTGTCCACCATAAAAAACAGAGGCTCCAATAGTGTGATATTGTAAAACACGACAGGTTTATTGCATAAAATCTTGCACTTACATGTCTCAGAAGTAAGCAAGCATAAAAACAGCCGGCCAGCTGAACGTGTATGTTAGACGAATGGCGGTGACGTCAGCGAATCCTTCCTGACGTACATTTAGTCTTCTGGTAGACGTCGCTGAAGGAATAGGATGCGCTACTGACGTTCCGCCATTTAAGTACCCTACTGCATCGATCTGCGTATCAGGGAGGTGGCCGCCCGCCATATTAAGAAAGGGAAAACTGCCCAACTACATTCCCAAAATGATATATAAAGATTGATAGTATTTAAAACTATATATTTTGGCTACATGGTCATTAAGATGATAATCTACAACAATCCTATACACCTATGGATGTATATTATATAGGGAAAAAATGGAAGTGCAAGATTTTATGCAATAAACCGGTCATGTTTTACAATATCACACTATTGGAGCCTCTGTTTTTTATGGTGGGTACTGGCTCACCATTGGAGTGGATTTGAAGATTGTAATCTACAGTATAGGCATCACATTGGAGAGGAGTTTTCCATAAATACCCAAGGGGACCCTAGCCGGGTGAAAAGCCAATGTGCTTTTCGGCTTACATCTGGTAAGTGCATTTATCATTTCGTGACGGATTTTCACATACCTGTGTGGCTGTTTTAAGAGCACCGGATGCCCCCGCTCCCTCCTCCTTTGCTTTATAATCCTGTGGACTCTTATTTGATGAACTTTTACAGATTTAGTATGCATGGTTATTTAATTTAATTTAATTGTGGACATACAACTACAATTCAATCTTTGTGGATACATATGTCTAATGGTCATACTGTATATTTATTTATATGTTTTGTACCTTGATTGTATACTATACATTTTTATCTTGTTCACTCAATATATTAGGTACGAGAATTGATATTCGACTGTATACACCATAACTTACGTGCCACCCTAGATATATTTGCATTGTGTTCATTACATTTATGTGACACTATATATATACATTTTTAAAATTATTGCTAAGTGTACCTTGTTGTGGGTTGGGGTTGCCTCGCTTTTCTTTACCATTAACGTGGTATAATATCCATAATTCTTAATATGGCGGGCGGCCGCCTGCCTGATACGCAGATCGATGCAGTAGGGTACTTAAACGGCGGAACGTCAGTAGCGCGTCCTATTCCTTCAGCGACGTCTACCAGAAGACTAAATGTACGTCAGGGAGGATTCGCTGACGTCACTGCCATTCGTCTAACATACACGTTCAGCTGGCCGGCTGTTTTTATGCTTGCTTACTTCTGAGACATGTAAGTGCAAGATTTTATGCAATAAACCTGTCGTGTTTTACAATATCACACTATTGGAGCCTCTGTTTTTTATGGTGGACACTGGCTCACCGTTGGAGTGGATATGAACATTGTAATCTACAGTACAGGAATCACTTTGGAGAGGAGTTTTCCATAAATCCCCAAGGGGACCCTGGCAGGGTGAAAAGCCAATGCGCTTTTCGGCTTACTTTAGGTAAACGCATTTATCATTCCGTGACGGATTTTCACATATCTGTGTGGCTGTTTTAAGAGCACCCTCCTCCTTTGCTTTATAATCCTGTGGACTCTTATTTGATGAACTTTTACAGATTTAGTATGCATGGTTATTTAATTTAATTTAATTGTGGACGTACAACTACAATTCAATCTTTGCGGATACATATGTCTAATGGTCATACTGTATATTTATTTATATGTTTTGTACCTTGATTGTATACTATACATTTTTATCTTGTTCACTCAATATATTAGGTACGAGAATTGATATTCGACTGTATACACCATAACTTACGTGCCACCCTAGATATATTTGCATTATGTTCATTACATTTATGTGACACTATATATATACATTTTTAAAATTATTGCTAAGTGTACCTTGTTGTGGGTTGGGGTTGCCTCGCTTTTCTTTACCATTAACGTGGTATAATATCCATAAATATTAACCATTTTTTACTGACCTTTGGCTTGTTTACTGACTATCCCTACTTGCTATATCTGACTCGACTTGACCTCTAGGTGCAGTGATCTTGAGGACTGTGGCCTGGTACTAAAAAGTAGCAAGTCCCATCTCCACCATCAGGAGCTCTGGTGAACACTGGTTACTACTTAGACTTTGCACCTCATGTGAGCCCGTGTCACCTGCCAGGGTGGCCTGCTTCTGTACTTACCCAGCTGGTCAGTGGGTGCCTCTCTGCTGCAATAGCTACTGGTCTCCGAGCCTGACACCAGACCGTGACACCTTGCCAAACAGTACCATGCAAAACTTATCTGATTACTGTTCAAGTCTGAACTTTCCAAGAAAGAGCATAGTGCTATCTCTAATATAAGTATTTTTTTTTAAAAACATTTATACTGCATAGGGCTTATTCAATAAGGCAAAGACTTCAAAGTGCAGAATCTGAAAGTAAGCAATATTGTTTTTTTTTTTTAACCAGTCTAAATCATAATTTATTTTTGAACTACTTTAAAAAAAAAAAACACTGAACATCTGCAATCATCTGTAAGAATACGAAAGAGTTTAATTAACATACCTTCTTTGAGTATGGTATATGTACAGATATCAAGACTTCTTCACCTTTAAGGGAGGAGCGTCCAGATGCAGAAAAGAAGGAATCATCCAAAGGAACTTGTCTGGTACCATCTGATAGAAGGAAAAGAAGTCAATTAAAGTGTTCACCTCAAAAAATATGGGTCATCACTTCCTATTATTATTCCTTCTGTATTGAACTGTTATGTAGTTGTACTTAAACATAACACAAGAGGACCCACTAAATGAAACACACGTGAAGGTTCAATGGACACTTGTCCCCTTTCTTAAAATGACTTGAGAAAGGGGCCAAGCCCCAAAATACATTGTCAAGGTTACCGACTACGTCACCTCCTTGGGTGCCCATGTGTGTCTCTATGGTATGGGGACGCCAACTTTCAGCTGCTTGTGGCGTCACTTCAGGTAACCTGTGTTCTTCCTGGCTGAGACCGATGACAGCAGCCATCTTCGCTCCCCATTGAGAACTATTTGGGTTATTCCACTGGACCTCCAGGAATTGGGACACTTCTTCACAACAGGATCACTGCTGTTTTATACACCTGTCGCCAGATACATATGCTGCTAGCACACATTCTCATGGCATTTGGAAGCTATGTAAGCCTCATGTTCGTTGTAATTTTCTAATGTTTGCATCAGTGTGTAATGACTTTTTTTATAATAAACGACCATTGGAGGACTATGAGATCTCCATTATTGGGCATTCATGGATTGTGATTCAGAATATTTACAGGTGTCCATTGAGCCTTCACATGTGTTTCAATTTGGGTATTCCCTGGAGCACATTTCTTGAGTTATGTTTAAGAGTTTTTCTATTCCACCTTTTTCAAGTGCTTTCACAATTAGCTGCTGGTGGCTACCCATGCACCTGGCTCGTTTCTTATGGATGATATCATGAGTGCACTGGGACATTTTCAGCAACCACAGTGCCAGACTTTTTGGCATTGTAATTGTACGGCCTCCCTTCATATTGTATGCGCAAATTGTTGGTAGTATATAAATCCTGTACAATAATAATTATCACTTCCTACCATTTAGAACAGGGATATGCAATTAGCGGACCTCCAGCTGTTGCAGAAATACAAGTCCCATGAGGCATAGCATATCCCTGATTTAGAAGGTCAGTAATAACAAAATTTTCTTTAATGGTGGAGGAACTTCATAGATCTTTTCAGGTTTTTTATTAGCAACTACAGATACTGTAACTGTAGATCAGCCTTCCTCAACTAGGGTACTCACTGCTCAAAGTGCAATAGCGAATTGATATCCTTGCTACACTAACCACCAATTCACAAGGGCACTTCTCCTCTGACCACCAATGTCAAGGTACACAGCAAATTGTTAGTGTCTGCGTTTCTTTTCTGCTACTCATTTCATTTTAAGATTACTACTAACAATGTTGTTGTAATTCTACAATTTAGTGATCATGTTAATGTTCTGCAAACTGTAAATATAATTGACTTTAGAGTTCCTTAAGACTAGACAAATATTTTGAGGATTTCTATGGGATAAAGAAAGGTTGAGAAAGGCTGCAGTGACAATTGCACCTACTGTTCAGAAAACAAAATTTGTTGCTACCTGTGACTCTTTGAGGGTGATTTTACAGTACAAGTAAAGATACAAATAAAGACGACAGGGGTCACAGACAGGAAAGACAAGCAATAAAACTTGGTAGATCTAACCTTTCCCCACTCTGTCAGATAAGAGCTGAAGATCCCGGGAGCTGCACATCAGAGCAAGACCTGCTGTATGTAGACAAGAGGCAGTCTCAGCCTGGACCCCTGCTGGGCCACGTCCCAACGCGTTTCACTCCACCACTGGAGCTTACTCATGTGTAAGATCCAGTGGTGGAGTGAAACATGTTGGGGCGTGGACTAGCGGGGTCCAGGCTGAGACTGGAACTTGTCTGCACACAGCAGGTCTTGTTCTGATGTGCGGGTCCCAGGATCTTCAGCTCTTATCTGTCATTGTTTGGAGCATGGGTGGGCTCCTCTTTCTGAGGAAAATGCACAGATGCATTGAAACACGTCAGCCTATTGGCCGATACGATAGCTGACGTCACTTTCGGATCTCCTGAACTTCCGGTTTCCAGCGCTTGTGCATTCCACGGCTGTACCCATGCCAATGTAGCAGGCTGCGGATGGCTGGTCCTATCCACTTTCCATCATCTGCACAGACATGGCCACTGGACACATCCCGACACCTGCCAAGGAGGAGTGACACAGCCTTCCGGACCTAGACTTTCCTGTATTTACACGCTTGTTTTTAATTCTTCATGCGAGTACCCACTTGGCTTTTTTAATAAATACCATTACTCATGGCATACTGCACTTAGGTCTGGCACACCTTGTTTTGTTTATGTGGGCTCCTTCCCAGCCAGCACAGGACTACACTTCCTAGCAGCCTGAGTGGCTCACATGCATACTATGCTTTCCCTACTCTGCTTAGAAAACTACTGTGACCAAAAGTGAGGGGAATCTCCTTAATAGGGACATAGTAAGAAGTAATAAAAACTTGCCAAAGGTGATAACCCTTTCACACTTTTTCCAAAGCAGAATGGGTTCAGCTAGACATGGGCTTTAAAGCTGATTTACCTTTTTTTTTTTTTTTTTTTTTTTTTTTTTTGCATAGTTACCTTGTTTGAGCTTGAATCAATGTATGTATGCATTTTCATACATGGCCGATTGCTGTGGAAGCGGATCCTACAGTGATCCTTGCTGTATTCCAGGTCTTGTGCAGAGTGTCTGCCCTGCTGCATAGTGAACACAAGGGGATTGCTCAGCAGAGAAAGCCTTGTATTTTTTATAATGAATACAAAGCATTCTCTGATTTGGCAAGGTGTAGAGGTGGGGCTGCGACATCACTTTTCCCTTATATAATTCAACTTGAATTTCAGAACAAAATAGGTAATTCGATAGATAGATTTTAAAGCTGTTTCAGCTTAACAGGTCTTGGATTCCTTAACAATGAATTTAATATTAAAGTGTTTGTAAAGGATTTTTTTAAAATAACAAAAATGTCATTTTTTTTACCTTCAAATTTTTTTACCTTCATTCATAGAATGCATGAAGATAAAAACATTCAGCTTTTAGAATCACTTTAAATTCAATATTTCTTTTTTTATCTAGTTGTATTTGCTCATTTATCCAAATCTTTTACCTTTAAGTGATGTTGATTCTCCATCACCCTTTAGTGTAATCCACATAAATACTAACCTTTAGCCCCTGCCCTGGAGGTCTTCAATGTATGGTACTTTGGCTGGCTGAAATACCACAGGTAGGTGCCTGACAGTATTATTGAACTGGGGAGCCACATGTAATCAGGGCAACGTGTTATTTAATGGATAAAATAGTGCATGAACTGATTTACTGGGCATTGCATGTGCTAAAGCAGGGGTAGGCAACCTGGAGCCCTCCAGCTGTTGCAGAACTACAATTCCCATCATGCCTCTGGGAGTAATTGTAACTGCCAGCCTTGTAATGCCTCATGGGAAATGTAGTTCCGCAACAGCTGGAGGGCTACTGGTTGCCTTCCCCTGTACTAAAGGATTGGATATGATATACAATTCAAATACAAATAAAATGGGAAATTGTATTGGAAACTGCATCATAGGTGTGTGCAAGGGTGTGCCAGGTGTGCCTGACCCCTTCCTTTTCTAAATAAATCGGTGTTTACTATGCTTCAGTTTGTGAATGAACAGTAAGCCACTCAGCACAGAGCACTTCCCATTCATTCACTGCCCGTGCAACTGAGGCTGCACAAAAAGCCATGTGTTTTTGAGCTTCGGGTGCACACCCTAATGCAATAGGCTGCACACACCTATGAACTGCATCATTCTACTATTCCCCCCCAGCTGGCATCTCTTAATACAGTCACATGAAATGGTCTGTAAATCGCAGTGGAAGACCCAACTACAAAACACTGGCTTTTCACACATCATTGTTTAGTCAGCAAAATGTGTCCATTTCCAGCCTGATTCCTAATATATGCACACTGTCAAGGCTGCTAATAAGGTAACTTAATAATGTAACTAACACATTGTAAAAAGCTGACTATATTGTCATATGTTCATCTTGAAAATATTTATTTATACAGAAACTAAAATGGATTTTTGGTAACAACTATTTTATTTTAGAATATCAAAATAAAAGACATCATTTTTTTAGCTCCAGTACCTGTTGAGGCTACATTGAGGATGCAGCCTCCGGCTGCAAGAACCGGGTTCAAATCAGAGGTTGTAGCACGGCTAATGATGTTTCCCCCTAAAGACTGGAAGAGATTGAAGTGTATAATTAATGACAGAGCTTGTAGTGGCTGGTGTTTCATATAAAAAAAATGGGGGTGGTCATCCCAATCATATGTAGCACCCTCTAATAGAGTGCTAGAAAGTATAGGCACATTTAGGCAGGTCTGGTTGTTTGCTAGGCCTGTTTGTTTTGATTCTGGGCTGGGAGTGGCTCTTGGTAGTGCTCGGTGACTCCCAGGTGGTGTCATCAGGATCCCATACTCCTTTGCAGAAGCTTCTGGTGCTTTCTGGAAAGAGGTGGAGAGGGGTGATGGAGCCATCAGGAGTAATTTGAGGAGCCATGACCAATCCCCAACCTGGATTGGCAGGGGTCTCCTTAAATACCCAGGGTCAACCCAGCTGCAGAGGAGTTGTCAGGTGGAAGAGCTGAAGTGAGAGAGTGCTGAGGCTGTCAGGGCCTTTGAGGGAGCTCCCCAGTCGGGGGGGTGACCTTGGGCCTGGGCCCGGGTGCAGTCCGGACCACTTTCAAGAACACGTGAAGAGGTCCTGGACCGGAGGCACAAGAGAGAGCAAGGAGAGGACAGCGGGAGAGTGCACTGCTGAGAGACTCCAGAGTAAGGTGACCAGATTTTTTAAATTAAATCCGGGGACATATTTTATTTTTATTAGTAATGGAGGTAATCAGCGACTTATAGCGGGACTGCAATATTGCGGCGGACAAATTGACACTAAGTGACACTTTGTGGGAACAGTGACACTAATAAAGTGATCAGTGCTAAAAATATACGCTGTCACTGTACTAATGACACTGACTTTGAAGGGGTTAACATCTAGGGCAATCAAAGGGTTAAATGTGTGCCTAACAAGTGTTTTCTCACTGTGGGGGAGGTTGCTTTTACTAAGGGAAGGCACAGATCCCTGTCCCAGCATGTTATGTAATACACTGTGGCAGTGTAGTGCAATGCCAGCTAGGGCCATGATAGAATGCCTTCTGCCTGTGAGCTATGATACCATCCATTATGCCATAGAGACAGACACAGTGCAATGTAGTCTATTCACAAACACCCCCAAAGCACACCGGTGTTGAAGCCTTGAAGGCAATGGCAGCCCCACGATCGGATCCACTTCCCCTCTGTGCCTGCTGCTGGACACTGTCAGCTGAGCTCAGCTGCCTTTATCTGCCTGTCACCACCACTGCCCACCTCACAGCCTCTCTTTGGGCCCCGGTTACTACTGGGTGGGGAGCGGAACTGAACAGAGGAAGATTACTCCACTGGGCAAGGCAAGGAGATAGGTAAGCAGGTGGCTGGCTGTGACTTGAGCCAAGGCAGAAGAACATGCAAGCGGGAATTACACCCCCCCCCCCCAGCTAGTAGGCACAGCAGAGTGGGGGGGGTGTAATTCAGAATTTTTTTTAAATTCTACACTGACTGTATTTGAAATGGCTTGGGCCCTGTTCAAATCCAATCAGGGGACAAAACCAGGGACAGATTTGGTCCGGGGATGTCTGGTCACCCTACTCCAGGGAGGACAACTCATCGCAGCCAGGGGGGCTGGTGAGTGAGGCACAGTTAGGAGGACTGGGGAGGCATGTCTGAGGGGACTGGGAGCTTGCAGTCTGAGATGGGTGCAGAACCAAAACAGTGAACTGTGGTGGAAGGGCAGTAGAAAGGAGCAGCTGCAGCCAGGAGTGCTGGCAGGGCCTGAAGAGGGCTAACTGGGATCAGTAGCCACAGATAGGACAGCTAGCTTGGGGATCTTTGCTATTTTCTCTGCTACACTATAGGGGCCTGCGGTCCCTGCCTGTAAAAAGCATTAGCTGAGGCCTGACTGAGCCAGTGTCAGGTCTACCCATACAAATGTGCTAGCTGGTCCTGGGAACTAAGTGATGTGTGGGAGGTGACAAAGTAACAGTCTGCAGCATGTAGCGTGCTGGAAAAATTAGGAGAGGTAACTTCAAGCAAGAGTGTGCAGGAGGACATTGAAGGAATATGTACAGGGAGTGTACATAGTTTGTCCCAAACCAATTGCTGTTGAACCAATTGCTATTGATTCATTAGTGGGCATCCCATATACTCAGTCCCCATCCAAGTTATATCCCTCAATAAAAAAAAAAAATTCAGTGACTCTTTTGAGCTGTGATTATGAGGTTTTCTGACGTTTTTTGGACATCAGACATCGCAGGGATGGGAGGAGAGTAGACGTGTTCTGGACGTCACCTAGGCACCTCCCCCTCCGGTGATGCACCTGGCAAGGAAGTGTTTGCGCGTGCAGCGCTCCATGGCCGCCCCTCGGGCAACGTAATCAGCCGAAGAAAGAGTGGGGAGAGGACTCAGCCGGCGGGGCTAACGGGCGGGTAAAAACCTATGATACCGCCGGAGAGAGGAGACTGAAAAGGAGTCCTTTTAGAGCGAACACCACGCTGCATACCGTGCTCGGGCAGAAGGTGAAATAGACCCACCGCAGCCCATTCTCTGTATACTGGAGGCGGTTCGTAAGAGAGGAAGTAAAAGAATCCCTCGGAGGAGAGAGAGACAGAGGGGACATAACAGCCACAGGAGCCTGCCTACTGAGGAACCCGGATCAAAGAGAGGACATACTAAGCGGCGGAGTGGTAGCTATGACAAACCGCAAGAGCACATATTAAGTGTATTTGCTGAACTGTGTTATGATTTGATATGATGGAGGGGGGAATATGAGAATAAGCAGTACAGTCATACGCGGGGATTATTAATGCATTAAGGATTCACCCGGCTGGGACCCCCCCCCAAACCCCCTTGCGTCCTTCCTCCGACCTCTCGGGGAGGCTACGCCCCCCCCTCCCTCCTTTCTCCTGACTCCTGACCTGGACCCCCAATACCCCTACCATAGACCGGTGTTGTGCAGTAGTACAGGGTGCGACGAGGAGGATCAGGACACTAAGTCTGGAAACATAGTCTCCCTAGGAAGGAACTACATAGGGGAAAACCCAAATAGCACCAGGATCAGGGGGGCACTCTGAGGAAACAGAGTAAGGATGAAGGGTAAAACAAGCAAAAGCGGCCCAAATAAAAGTGTGCAAGCCTCACACAGCCCAGTAGGGATTCAAAAATACATGTCAGCAGAGACAAGCATGCATGAATCACTGGGAAGCCCTACAGTGCAAAGAGAAGCAAAGGGACCTAATGGAAAACCAGAAGGGACAGCTTCAAAGCAGGGGAGTATAGCTGGTACACCGCCAGGAAACAGCAAGGCCCAGAACCCAAAAACCCAGAAGAACCAAGATGGGGAGCAGAAGAAAAAAGGAGGGACTGGGCGGATGGCTACACCAGAGAAGGCAGGGAAGACGGAGGAAACTCAGGTCAGCGCTTCCCAAATAAGAGAAATGCTAATAGAAACCCTGACGAAGGTGGAGGAGTCCCTGAAAACAGAAATAGCAGCGGTCAGAGGAGATATAGGCCATGTCCTGCAGAGGGTAGAGGAGGTGGAAGAGAGAATAGAGATACATGATCAGAGAATGGAAAATCTGGAAAAGGAGATGAAGGAGCTTCAGAGAAAAAACAGGGACATGGCGTATAAAATGGAGGACCAGGAGAACAGGGACCGGCGGAAGAACTTGAGGATAAGGGGCTTACCCGAAAGGCATAATGACGAGACACTGGAAAGGGTAATGAGGGAGCTCTTCAATCCAATATTGGGAAGAGAGTTAGAAGTGGAGCTCAAAATTGATAGAGCACATAGGATCAACAGAGCCCAAATTGGAGGGAAAGAGGTCCCTAGAGACGTTATAGTAAGATTCCATTATGCAGAGGAAAAAACTAAGATCCAAGGCAACATTAGGAAGATGGAAAAAATAGTATTTGAAGAAACAGCGGAACCTAGAATCAAAAAAGGAGACGTATTACCTTAGAATGATATTGCAGAGATCCCTGGAGAAAGGGAGGTTAAACCCGAGACAACTAGGATACACGAGATAGTTAAAACTCGAGGTGAAGATTGAGAGAAGGGTTATAACCTAACTTCTCGAGGGAGTAATGGGAAAGGTCACAGAGCAGTAATACGGAAAGCCCATTCGGGGAATAGGAGTTCAAGAAGGCGGCCAGGGACAAGAGGACCAGGAGGTA
>BLSH010483271.1:1326692-1342593 GCA_018402905.1 Glandirana rugosa | reverse complement strand
TATGTTACAATTCGCCCCCCGCACCGAACCGTCCGCCTCCTCTACCTGCGCATCTCCTTCTCGAGGCCCTGTTTCGAGTGGAGTGTTCGGGATTGCGCTGGTGGTTTTCCTGATTTGTACCCGTCCTAGTGATTCTGTCCTAGGGTGTGAGCGGGCGTTGCTAGGCGATTGATGTACAGGTCGTCTTTGTAGTGCCTGTAAAACTCTCGGGTTTCGTTTCCTTTCTCTGTCTGCGGCCCTGGATTCTACCGCGGCCCTCGGCGACGGAGTCTGGTGCTCCTCCTACTCCTGAAACTTTGACGAAGTGATCGTCGTAGACTGCTTGTCCACTCTCTGTGATTTGAGGTCAGTGAATGCGGCTGCAAAGGAGCGTTTAATGTCCGCAGCGAAATCTGACATATCTGAGTATGTCAATGGGTGGTCAGGGAGTGTAGGGTCTCTCACCTGTTCGTCAGATGCTGCTAGTGAAGCAGTTTCAAAGTCCTCATCCTCCTCGTGGTCTGAGGCAGCGGCTCCCGGCGCCATCTTAGGTCCCGGCGTCTGTCTCTTTCCTTTGCTTTGGGCTCTCAAAATGTCCGTGATGTTTCTGCTGGACATGTAGTTAGCGGATCGTTGCGGGCGAGTGTGGGATCCTGTCTTAGTGATCCTGCCCATGTTTAGTCCTTTTGGTGGTCGCGTTAGGGCTTGTGAGGTGAGCTTTGTCCCGGAGCTCTTCCTCTACGCGTCCATCTCCTCCGCCTGCCAAGCCACGCCCCCCGCTTAACATTGTATACACAGCGTTAAGCCTCATCAGGCGTTTCTCTGCCTCTATTCAAAATCAATGGTTTCCTATGGGAGCCCATTGATTTGAATAGAAGTCGCACCAGAAGTCGGATCATGATGATCCGACTTGCGGTGCAACTTGTGTGCTGAGGATCTTGAAGGGGAACCCCCGCAAAAATTAAAAAAAAAATGGCGTAGGGTTCCCCCCAAAGAGGTACCAGACCCTTTGGTCTGGTATGGATTTGAAGGGAAACCCCACTCTTAAAAAAACGGCATGGGGTCCCCCCAAAATCCATACCAGACCCTTATCCGAGCATACAGGAAAAGGGGTGGGGATGAGCAAGTGCCCCCCCGGACAATACCATGCTGCATGCCCTCAACATGGGGGGGTGTGGGTGCTTTGGGGAGGGGTGCCCTGGCCCCCCCACTCCAAAGCACCTTGTCCCCATGTTGATGAGGACAAGGGCCTTTTCCCAACAACCCTGGTTGTTGCTTGTTGGGGTCTGTGGGCGGAGGCTTATCGAAATCTGGGGCCCCCAGATCCCGGCCCCACACCCTATGTGAATGAGTATGGGGTACATTGTACCCCTACCTATTCACGTAAAAAAAAAAACACACTACACAGGTTTTTAAAACATTTTTATTAAATCAGCTCCAGCATCTTCTCCCCTATCTGGCTCTTCTCCCTCTTCGGCATCTTCTTTCTTCTACTCTTATGCGGGGTCTTTTGTCTTCTGTGGGGTCTTCTATCTTCTGCTCTTTTGCTGCGGTCTTTTCCCTCTGCTCTTCTTCCCATGTTGACACGACGCGATCTCCCGGACTAATGAACTATCCGCGTTCTGCATTGACTTATATTGGCATGGGGCGGGGCCACCCGCTGACATCATTCGGAGGCCCCGTCCCCTTAGGACGTCACTGCCCCATCATGCCTCGGGTGGTGACATCATAAGGGGGCAGGGCCTCCATACAAACAGCTGCGCAAAGATGACTAACAGAGCGATGAGGACAGAGCCATAAAGCAAAAATAGAAAAATGTACATTTGAGTGCAGTAATTTATGTGCATGTGTGTGTTACACGTCTGTACGCATGTTTACATGTGTATATTGCAATACTTGCAATGAAGGAAAATATTTCTCATGCATACGCTTGCTCACAATAATACTTCTTTATGCACAATTTTGCAACATTACTCAAGGTCTTTTACAACAGTTTTTTCTTTACTCAGGAACTTTCTGTCAACAAGTATGATGCCCGTGCAAGGGCCTAACTCTCTTGTCATGAATTGTATTGTAACTTTACGGTCTCCTTTTATATGGTAAAGAAATATGCAAATTGTTGTCGCTGTATAATGCTGGGTATTCTCTCTGGCTGCAGAGGAGCGAAGAGAAGCGTGGATATTGTTAGTATATGGCCAGTTGCACATGGACATAAGAATTTCCTGATGCTCATATTCAGCATCTTGTTGACAAAAAGATCCTGTATAAAATGTTCTCTTAAGACCTTGTGTAAATATGCGTAAAAGAACGTAAGGATGCATAAGCGCATACAAGTGTAAAATTCTTCTTCATTGCCAATATTGCAATATATGCGTAAGCATGCGTATAGGCATGTAAACACGCATAAATTACTGCACGCAAATGTAAAATTTTCTGTTTTTGTTTTATGGCTCTGTACTCATTGCTTTATTACTCATCTTTACGCAGCTGTCTGTATGGTTCCATAGACAACAATGCAGATATCCAGAAAAAAACATGGCAATTTTTTATTCTTATGTGCAAGAGACCTATGGGAGTTAGGGGATGTCCTTTGCAGAAACACTGTCACGTGGCCCTGCACAGGCAAGGTGACAGTAAATGTACCAAATGTGCATGCTGCATACAAGCTTTTCTGCATGTTTTCCATAAATGTTCTTCCACATCCCCAAAAAAATGTTTCTTATGTATTGAAATAAATAGAGGACACAGAAAAAGGGCAGGTAAATAAAGTTATACTTGGTATTAGTAAATTCTGTAGCTACATAATTGTTTGCCATCACAGTAAGTTTTCAAATAATGTGTATCACATTTCACGGAACTGATACTTTCTACATTGCTTACACTGCAGAAGGTCATGCAGCCGTCCAGGATTGGCCTGTATCCAGTACAGCGACACAGATTACCTGGAAATAAGGCAGGAGGAATTAGTTTTGTGAAATATAGTCAAGCCATTTTGTTTGTTGTCATTTAGGCTAGGTTCACACTGCTGCGAACTTTACTGCGAATAGATTGCGTTGCGATAGATTAAATTCGCAAGTCATCTCCAATAACATAGTGTTCTACCAGTGCAGTTCACACTGATGCGTTGCGAATCTAATCCGTGCAGAAAAAGGGTCCTGTGCGAGTTTGATCCCTGTGCGATGCAGTGCGTTGCGAATTCAGCTCCATAGACTACAATAGAACATGGATTGAAAACGCAATCTCCCATTCACATCACTGCGATAGCTTCTCCCTCCAACTCCAGCTACAGCTTTGCAGTAGATTCGCACCAACACATGTAGAAATCGCACTTGTGTCTGAACTGAAAAAACTCGCATCGCAATTGTATTCAATTCGCAGAAAATTCGCACCGCAGCAGTGTGAACCTAGCCTAAGTCATGTATTCAAGTACAAATGTTTAAAGCGGAGGTCCAGGCTAAAAAAAAAAATTAAAAGTCAGCAGCTACACATACAGTAGCTGCTGACTTTTAATATTAGGACACTTACCTGTCCTGGACTCCAGCGATGTCGGCACCCGCCGCCGATCTTCGGATCGGGGGACGGGTGCAGCCGCCTCCATCGCGGGTAAGGGAACCCGGACGTGTAAGCAGTACAGCTTCACGCCGGGCACCTTACCGCGCATGCGCGAGCTCTGCCACGCTCTGCTACTGGCCAGGCGGCCAGTAGCAGAGCGAGCAGGGAGGAGGGAGCCGGCTTCTGATGTCAGCGGCCGCGTCCGCCGGCCAGAACTCCCGGAAGTGTGGAAAAGGACACCTGTCTAAAGACAGGTGTCCTCTTCCCCCTCCCCCCCGAAAGGTGCCAAATGTGACACCTGAGGGGGGGAGGAATCGAACCAGCGGAAGTTCCACTTTAGGGTGGAACTCCGCTTTAAGTAAGACTTACAGATACCCATATGCCTTAAGTAGCGGTTACCTGAATGAACCACCATTCACCAATGTCTGCAGCTTAACTGACAATTTAAAGAAACCCTGCCTTGAAGAAAATCAGCAAGCATTCATTGCTGACTTCTCCTTCTGGAAATGTTAGTTGCGTGGCTATCTGGTTTGCCCAGTGGCTTTGTTGATAAACAAAGCCATGTCAGTGACAATCAACCAAGCAATGTGATCACCATGTCATTGCTGACAAGCTGATCAGTGGTGTGCTCAAGAAGCAAAGCTGGGCCACTGTATTTCTCTTTAGGTGCACCCAATATGGGAAAAGAACCCAACATAAATAATAGTAATATTTTTTTAGAAATGTTTTGTTCATTTGTATGAAAGGTCAGGTTTCCTCTGTGCTTCAATATCTAACATCATAAATACAGCTATTGAGGAGACATTTTCTGGCACAAGGACAGGTCCAGGACAGGGATTTCACAAAATCTAAACAAGTTGTAAGTAAGAATGCCTAAATTAATAAATGGTATTATTTTTTATATACCTAGAGTTCCAATTTAAGGATTATTTAAGAGCAGAATGCACATTTTCCAAGTAGAAAAAAAGACTTGAACAACATGGGAATGGGAGTAAAGTCTTCGACTACACACACTTTTTGCTTGAAAAGGTAGAAACTCTGGTCAGTATGGGTATTTAACAAATGTTTTGATGGGTATTTAACAAATGTTTTCCCATATGCCAGAAACCTATATTGCTGTGTTATGGGAACAGTGGCCTTCTTCCATTGTGATTGGCTTAGCCACATCCCTTGGGCTTTTCTACTGGTTATAAGGGTACTTATCACACTGGTGTGTTTACTGTAAAATACAAAGGGTGGAAGACACCAAGGTGAATGCCTGATTGATTATTTGCTGGTGACCACAGGTTTACATTGGTGCTCCATTACAATACAAGAGCTTCATCAGCCCTGCTCATGGAACTGTTTATTTTTCTCTTATGTTCAAGCAATGAAAAAACAGGCAGTTCTCATACCTCCCAGGGCTTCATGAATCAGCTCCATGGTGGGTTCAGGGTGGTTTCTCAATAAGCTGTACATGGACATCACCATTCCAGGGGTGCAGAACCCACACTGAGATCCATGAGCTTTTGCTATTCTCTCCTGCAAAGGAAAATTACATACTTTCAATTGTAAAACCATTTCTCCTTCAACATGCTGTATATCTATGAATGTGTGAACTTAGACTCAGTTCACACTGTTGGGATCCAACTTTTGAGACCGCAAGTCTCATGACATGTCAAACTCCATGTTTCCCTATGAGAGCCATCTTAACTGACACTACACAAGTTGCTCCAACTTTAGGAAAGGTTCCTGCACTACTTTGGTCTGACTTGGATGCGATTTCAGTCCTTGCACAGGCTCCTAAATAGCATCCAAGTTGGATCAGGTCAGAAGGAAGTCGCATGACTTTGCCATTACAGCAGTGTGCACCAAGCCTAAAGAGCTATAAGAAATAATTGTTTAATATTTAAAGGTAACATTTGCTTTTTTTCTTTATCTAATCTGAGTTTCATTGTTTACTAATAGTTTGTTTAATTGTGTTTAAAGTGAACTGCTTGCTTTGGACTTCATGGGTAAGCCACAGGTGTTTTTAATATAGATTATATAGGTTCTTCTACTCAATTTCCCTCTTCCAGCTTACAATCTGTATATCAATGACACATGTGCCAGAAATAAGATGCAGGTAGAAAGATACCTGGGCTAGTTCAGATAGTCATTGTTAATATGCATACCCCCAATGTCCCAGATCCCACTGGTCTGTCCAAGGATTTAACACAATCCCACATTCTGTGAATCTGGGCAGTGTCCCAAAAGGTAGCTCCAGAACACTCAATCAATATCAATCTCCAACTCTTTGCACAAACCGATCAACAAAGTGATTTCCTGTCCTGCAGTAATTGCATAGACCCTGGAGCAAGAGCACTCACTAGAGTGCACAGTTAATCGGAAGTTCATAAAACTCCCCACCAATGTCTCCCTCCCACCCACACTGACCAGCAATTTCCCCCCACCCACACTAGCCCTTAGGCTGGGTTCACACCTCCGATGGCTCCGGTTCACAGCAGGGGTCCGGTGCGTCCTGGTTCACCGCTTCAGGTCCGATTTCAGCCCGAATTTTTGGCTGAATTTGGACCTGAAACTGACCAAAGGACGCACGGGGTTCCTGTGCAAATTCGCACCAGAGCCGCAGCGGAGATATGTGAACCGGCTCCATAGAGAGCGGGTCAATATCTCATGCTATTGAAAATTGGATGCGGGTTTGAACAATTGTGTGAACCCAGCTTCAATGTCCTCCCCCCACCCTCATGACACTAGCATTTTTCTTTTCACCGCACTGATACTAATGCATTTTTTCTTTTTTTTTTCTCCACCCTACTGACACCAATTACTTGTTTTTTTGGGGGTTTTTTTACCCCACTAACATAAAATACTTTTTTTTTTCCTCTACTGATCACTGATGTCAAGGTACTATTCCTCCATGGACACCAATGCCAGGCAATTTTTTGTTCTAGTAACCACTAACACTGGTCTGTTTTCCTTCCACTCATCACCAACACCAGGTATTCATAGACACCCGCCAACTCGTTTACTTTTATTGTTAGAAAAAGCAGTAAAGCATTAGCCGCAGTTTAACAATGCAATGCAAGAAGCAGAACATGCATATGTAATATAATGAGCAACATAATATTTATAATTAAAACAAAAACTTTTTTAGAACATTAACATACATTGATAACATTATCACGATCCAGCGTTTCTATTTTACATGTAGTGTATATTTTAAAAAATTATTGAAAATGTAATTTAAAAATCACACTCTCTATTTAGAAGTCATCGACACTATAGTAGCGGATGAGTTCATCTTAATTTCATTTGGTTCATTTTAAATCCTCTTAATCCATGTATGTGTTTATACAGTATTTTCTCCTCCTTATACCTTATACTCTGAACCCTATATACTGCATTCATAAAGTATGAAAGGGCAAATTCTTTTGTGGACTATACTTTAAAGGTAAAAATGATAATTTAGCATACTGATATGTTTCTGTGTTACATACCATTCTGCATTCAGTAATGATTAACAGGTTTCAGAGCATGTATAGAGTGATTAGCATCTCAGGCTGTAGGGAAAATATTAACGTTGGAGAAAGTGAATGTGTGTGTGAGTGAAATGTATGGGTGAACTCTGGAGCTAAATACATTTTGAGATTTAAAGTCAAAATGTTGTCTTTTCCAGGCAAATGTCTGAGATTAAAAATCATAGTTTTAAAAATAGCCAACATTTGTTTTAACTTTTAAAAGAGAACTTCCAGAAATCTTTCTGAGCAGTATTTGAGGGCTAGGTGTAATGTGCGAGAAGTATCCTTCACTGGAAGCATTGGTGCCTTCATTGTCTGCTATAATGCCAGTTCACCTCACTATTCAAGCCTTGTCCCTTGGCTTTGCATGAAGTTCAATTCTTAAAGCTAATACTACAGCATAAGGATTCTTATTTTTAGCTAAGTACAATGAGATATGAATATTACAAACACGTGGAGGGAAGTGAAGAGCCTCATCTCTGTGTTAAAGGTTTGTGAATTGATACTATTTCCTGAACAGAAGCAGCTGGCCCAAGGCGGATTCTCCCATCCACACAAGTAAGGTGGATGGAGAAATCATCCCCACTGTATTGTATTCTGAGAGCAAGGCCCTACCACTGTCAGACTACACTGATCAGTACTGCAGCCAACTGGCTGCAGTACTGATCAAAGGAACATGGACTTATATGGCAAAGCAATGGCCATAGATAGATCGAAATTTGGCCGATCCTTGTTGAACCAGTCAAATCTCGATCCATCTATGACTAGCTTTAAAGACTTCAATGGGGATGTCTACTTGAATTGAAATAATAGTTTAGACCAGAATGCTTTTGAGATTGAGTGAACTTAATTTTGCATCAACATTTCAATACTATCACATAGTTGCAGAATTTGTAAATTACACTTATTTCCTTCAGCACTGTTCTATAACATTTCTTTGTGTACATGTTTGCTATTCTTTTTATTTGAATTGTACAATAATTTGCAATGAAATAAAATATACTTTAATTCTACTTTAATAGGCAAAGTGACAGATTAACATTACAGTGTATTAATACTAGCATCCTGTGTGCTAGCATGCTGAATTATTTACTGCAGTGTGAAGAGGTCTGACTCCATTTAACTTCACTGCAGCTAATACAAGTGATTTTCCACTGATGATTTACAGCGCGTGACAGCAAAAATATATATATATATATGTGGTTTTAGAAATGCCAACCTAGAGAGAAGGAACCAGGGTGATTCAGTAGAAGCGTGATTTGCAAGCCATGGCAAAAAGTAGACGACTAATTTGTTTAGGGGTGTGGATCACTTCACCTTTTAAAAGCTCCAATCCCCATATAAAAATGTCCTTGTGCAGAAATATATGGTAATAACTAGCATCTTTGAAAGTGCAGGGCTTACCAAATCCTCTTTCCAGCCTCCACCTTCACCAACATAATGATGCCATGCTGATCTGATGGCTTCAGCATAGTAATGACCCAGAACTAGTATGCAGATTAGATATGTCAGACTTCACTTTGGCTTGCATGCTTGTTATGGGTCACTTTATCAAAGTGTATCAAAAACAGACAACAGGCCACTTTCAGAAAGAGGTCAGAAATGGCAGTCTTCTTGTTTCTTTCTGTAACAGTTTTCATTAAAATATTTTACTTGCTAATAAATGGTCTTTTGGCTTTTAGAGTGGACTGATTCTCTGACGAATTCTATATTTATTTGTCCTTATGTATGCATGCATTCCTTTTTGTACTGAAAATTATACAAAGTTTTAAATATCTACTTTTATACTATGGGAAAAGAGCCATGTAATTATCAAGGATGCCTTCAATGTAATAATAAAAAAAACTCTCACATGTTTCAAAAGTGGATAAGATGATATTAATTATGCATGCCATCTAGGTTTTGAATGAAGATCATTTTTAAATGTTAAGAAGGAAGGAGTACAGGGCAGCTAATCAAGATTCTTGTTTCATTTTCACAGTGAAGAGTACAGCGAAAAGCTGAGACTTGATTGGATGCTGTGGATAACTGCTCTATGTTTCCTTTTCTCCAGGTTTCATTAGAGTCCTGGCTTATTTTAACAGATATGCTGATAGATTACCTGTACGGGGTGCAGTCTGGTGGTTGTACTCCCAATTCCCTCTACGGTGGTTACTGCAGCTCCCTGTAGTAAACATATTGGCAGCAGGCAGGCATTGGCTGAATAATGGCTTGAAGGAGTTAAGAAAGGTGCTCAAATGAAATACTCTGGGATAAACTTAGAAATGCCTGTAAATGCACACTTGTCATCACATGCCACAAAGTGAACTGAAAAGTTGTGTAATACATCCCTTGGAAAAAAAACTCACTGTAAAACCTTGTTTTACCTGTTGTATAACAAATGTATTGTTCTGGAACAAGCCCTCTTATTCACAGTCACGCATGCCTCCCAGATATATTTTTAGTCTAAGAAGTATAAGGAAAGTGAGAGCAGCAAAAGAACGGCATAAATCTTTAGTTAGTGCGACAAGTGGTCGCAAAAGCAAGCCAACACTTTCCAGGAGCCCAAACTTCCGCGTTTATCAACAGTTTATTAAAAATCTATTTGAGTATTGAAATATTTTGATACAAAACATAGATGTAATATTATATAGAAGCATCCTATTAAAATTGTAAGCTCTGACCAGCAGGGCCTTCTGCTTCCTCCTGTATTGAATTGTATTGTAACTGTACTGTCTGCCCTAATATTGTAAAGCGCTGCACAAACTGTTGGTGCTAAATGAATCCTGTATAGTAATAATAATATACTCTTTATACAATACAATAATCATGGTGTATATGCTATGTAACATAAAATGAAATAAAAACAACATATTATTGGTTTAATACAAAACATAGATGTATTAGTGTATAGAAGGATCCTATTAAAATTGTAAGCTCTAACGAGCAGGGCCCTCTGCTTCCTCCTGTATTGAATTGCATTGTAACCGTACTGTCTGCCCTTATGTTGTAAAGCGTTGAGCAAACTGTTGGTGCTAAATGAAACCTGTATAGTAATAATAATAATATATTCTTTATGCAATACAATAATTATGGTGTATCTGCTATGTAACATAAAATGAAATAAAATAAAAACAACATACTATTGGTTTAATTTTCACAAACAATGATACAAAATTGACACAATGGAATAAGATGTGTTAGTGTGATGGTTATGAAATAGTATATATTTAAGAAATTATTATGAATAGAATAGAAAAGTATAACAATAATCAATGAAAAATGTGAAATAATATAGTTGTATAGTCATATGGTTGTATGTCTGAACCCAACTGCAAAGAGTAATAAAATGTAATAGGGTAATCTCAATGAAAAAATAATATAATTAAAAAATATAATTAAAATAATAATTAAAAATCTCAAATGCATACAGTATCTCACAACATTGAGTACACCCCACCCCCTTTTTGTAAATATTTTATTATATCTTTTCATGTGACAACACTGAAGAAATTACACTTTGCTACAATGTAAAGTAGTGAGTGCACAGCTTGTATAACAGTGTAAATTTGCTGAACCCTCAAAATAACTCAACACACAGCCATTAATGTCTAAACTGCTGGCAACAAAAGTGAAAATGTCCAAATTTGCCCTAATTATCCATTTTTCCTCCCCGGTGTCATGCGACTCGTTAGTGGTACAAGGTCTCAGGCGTGAATGGGGAGCAGGTGTGTAAAATTTGGTGTTATCGCTCACACTCTCTCATACTAGTCACTGGAAGTTCAACCTGGTAGCTCATGGTAAATAACTCTCAGAGGATCTGAAAAAAGGATTGTTGCTCTACATTAAGATTTTTTTGTTGGCAGCGGTTTAGGCAGTAATGGCTGCGTGTTGAGTAATTTTGAGAGGACAGCAAATTTACACTGTTATGCAAGCTGTACAACACCGTAAAAAAAAATAGCATTTTATTTATACAAAGAGTATTAAAAAAGACACACATAAAAACAAGCAGGTGAACAATTTGATTGATGTAGAAATGTATCAAGCATATTTAGCACCTAATGCATTTTTGTAACATCCTTCTTTAGAGGTGCTTAAATAATAACGACTTTGTCACAATTGATAGTCTGTAGAAATATAAATCATAACAGCAAACACATTTTTAGATCAACAGTATCAGAGAGTATGTGTAGAATATGCTCATTGACTTACCACTCAATGCTAGGAAAAATATATAGAGGACAGAAGTCCCACACTATTCCCAGCTAGCAGGAATGACGTCACGCGTTGGATGTCCACCAATGCAGTTCCCCCCTGGAACACAGCGTGGGAGAGGGGGAGTACATGAACTGGGCTCCCCCTGGTGGCCAAAATGTAGACCAGGACCCACTGATTATAAGGGACGGGAAGGTAGAAGAATCAGCCACCGTCCACACAGGGGGGATATACCGGCTGCCTCTATCATAAAGGCAGGTGGCCTGGGTGCCCCGGTGGAGGAAACAGCCGCAAAGCATGCCCCAGGTGGAAAGAATGAGCCACAGCCTAACAGCTCATGAAAATAAAGCTATATAGAGTAAAAATACATGGGAAGCATAATACAGCCGACGAGCATGTCATAAATACACATACCAACTTGCACTGAGGATAAAATTGATGATCAATATTTTACCAACATATATAAAAGTATAGCCTCCAGAGAGAGAAAGAGACATCATTTTGCCACTGTATAAATCATTAGTAATGCCTCATCAGGAATGTGCAAACCAGTTTTGGGCACCAGTTCACAAAATCTCTGAGAACTGGAGAAATTGCAGAGAAGGACAGCCAAATTGATAAGAGGCATGGAAGACCTCAGCTACGAGGAAAGATTAGCTGAACTGAATTTATTATTGCTGGATGTATTCCTACATGCACAAAATATTATTTCATTTTATTATCTATAGTTAATTACAACAGAGATTATTGAATCAGAGAAAATCTGATTGCCTGGGGATCAGGAAGGATTTATTTTTCACCACTGGAGCAAACTAGACCATGCTTTGTAGTTCTATTTCCTTCCTCTGTATCATCTATGGGTATAGGATTCTGTATATAGAGGTTTTCTATTTAGTTACTTTTTTCTATTGCTTGACTAGAGAGACTTATGTCTTTTTTTTCAACCTGACTAACTATGTAACTATGTGTGCCCATGGAAACTCTACAAATAAATGTCAGCTGATGAAGGAGGCGTAGTTTTGCCTCTGAAATGGTTCCTGATTGGCTACTAGAGCCCAGGCTTTTGACAGCTCCATTTGACAGTTCCTCCAAGGTTCTCTGAGAGCTTCTCTGGATCTTATCACTGGCAGCTTCTGCCTCTCCATGATCCCAGCAGCTCCAATCAGGACTATGACCACTACTGGCAGCTTCACATTGAGCTAATTCTATGCCTGTTTCACACTGAGTCTTGTGAGTGCATTACAATTGTTTTGTTATTTCAGGTGGTTAACATAGCCCCCCATACACTATCTAATTGTGATTGCACCAATTTAGTTCTGATTTTTATCAAGTGAAGCACTGATTTTTTGTTTGTTTTATGTTTAAACATATTTCAAAAAATATTCTTATAATGAAATTTGGTTTTGTTTAAAAGACGTTATAACTTCCGGTTCCGGCGCCGCATGTAGAGGACGGAGAAGCCAGTGCTCCACCATCCCCGCAGCCTCTAACCAGCTTACAAAGCCTCTGAGCTACCTCTGCTCCACCGGGCAACCCGCTCTCATGTCCCAGGAAGCCGCGCTCCCGGTCAGGATCCCGAACGAGACGGTCCTCTTCGCCGCCCGCCCTCACCACAGCCAACATGGCCACGGCCTTCCTCAGAAGGGAGACCACCATCATCTCCAGGGCAGCACCCTCGGACAAAGAGGAGCAGGTGAGCCGTTAGACAACAGGGAGATGGGTAATTCAGAGCAAGGCTCTTACGGAAAAATAGCCCAAGCAGTGGCGGCAATATTATCCCCCACTATTACGGCCGCGGTGGACCGGGCCATAGCGGCAGGAATGACACAGTTATGGCGCAAACTTGGAGAACACACTCAAAGGCTCAATGAAGCCGAGCAACGGATCTCCTCGTTAGAGGACGACCAATACCCAATGCAAGCCACCATGGAAAAATATTCGCAGGCTCAACAACACCTCCATGATAAAACGGAGGAACAATTTAAGGATCATCAGCCTCCCTGAGTCCTACAAGCCCAGTACATTAATGGACATCTGCACTAAGACACTCTCCCAGAAGCTCTGGGTATCCGCCACAAGTGTACCGCAGAGAGAGCCCACCGTATTGGGGCACTCACAAACGCGCAAACAACCCAGGCCAGTGATAGTGAAGTACCTTAACTACACTGACCGCCAGGGGATACTACAAAGCTTTAGGAGAGCAAGATCTGCGGCCATTGATGGTCACAAACTGCTGATCTTTGCCGACTACTCAGCAGAGGTATCCCACAAAAGGAAAGAGTTCCAGCCGGTCTGCTCACAACTCTTTAAAAGAGGAATACGCTTCACCTTGGCATACCCGGCGGTCCTCAGGCTACAAGCCCCGGATGGGGAGCAATACACCTTCCATGCCCCCGAGAAAGCGGGCTCCTTTCTGCGGGCCTTAAAGCCCAGAGATGTACCACCTGAAACCTACGTGGAAAAGGTCAAACAGGGACCACGGGTCCAGCGAAGACCCAGGAAGGATGCAGCAAAGCGGCTGAAACCCACCTTTGCAGAGGATGGTATGGAAACCCGCTGAAGGAAGGGGTCTCCTAAAATCAGACTGAACTTTCGCTATACTGCATCCCTACACACCGTGGAGCAAGCCAACCTCCTGACTCCGCACATTTTTCTCATGGGTATTGTATATTGGGCACACTACTACCTGTTTTTGTTACTGCCTCTCAAGCTGATCATTAGCCTTGTCCAGGTTCAATGCTGTTTGTCTCACTCTTGCCGCTCTGGCTGTTCCACTGACAGATATCTATATTCCAGCTAAGGCCTACACCCTGGTAATAGAACCACACATCTTGATACGGCTTTAGTTCCAGAGGAGAAGCTCGCCTTGCACAGTACTCAATATCTCGTACACGCGGGAGGCGGATATACTGGCAGTGGAATGTCATGCGGAAAAGAGTGAAGTTACTAAATGCTATGTTTAGTTATGTTTCCCCCTTCCTTTCCTTTACCTTCCTTCTTCTTTTCCCCTATCTACACCTACCGGGATCATTGAAACGAGAGCAGTATGGAAAGTTCAGTCAGGCATTTTTGTCACTTAAGTCTCAAAACCACCTTTGGTCCTATGACACAACTTTACATTATCTTAACCCCCAAACCCGCCCCAATACATGAGAGTAATATCATGGAATGTTAAGGGGCTTAGATCCCCACAAAAGAGGATGCTAATTTTAAGACATCTTAAGAGGTTAAACACCAGTATAGCCTTCCTTCCGGAAACCCACCTAACCGCTGCCGATTTCCCTAGAATGCAGAAACTATGGGTAGGCAAAGTTTTAGGCTTAGCTCCGGAAGAACGCAAGACAGGAGTTCTCATTCTACTCCATAAAAACCTTGTCTATGACCTTACATCTGAATACACAGACGATGCAGGTAGGCTGATCTCCATTCACATTAAATTCCCTACACGAGACATTCAAATAACCAATATCTATGCCCCTAACTCCCCAGATAAACAATACTTTAGTTACCTAGACCCCCAAGTCCCACACTTCATAGGAGGGGACTTCAACACAGTCCTTAGTAACAGAGAGGACAGAAACCCCACCGGCCAATCAGCCCCACCAGTGATAAACCCACTCTCTTTTACCATATGATCAAGGCTCTTAATCTCATAGACCCGTGGCGTCTCTCCCACCCCTTGGAGAGAGAATTCACCTTCCATTCTCAACCCCATGGCTCCTTTGCCAGACTAGATTACTTACTTTGCTCTCCCACACTCCTCCCACTTATAAGGCAGTCCATGATTCAAGATCTAGTCATCTCGGATCACGCTCCCATATCGGTTGACCTAGACGACCTTCAAACCCCTGAGGAATCCCCCAGTGGAGATTTCCTAGTTTCCTCACCCACAACACCGAGTTCAAAAAGATGTTGCTGGAGGCTTGGTCTGAGTTCACCTCGACCAATGCCATGCATGAAACCAACCCTACCCTTTTCTGGGAGACAGGCAAGGCATTTCTCCGAGGTAGGATCATAGCCTTTGTAGCCCACTATAGAAAGTCATTCCAAAGGAGCTACCAGGAAGTCAGCACCCAATTAAGGTTAGCCCAGAACATCTTAAATGCTCAGCATACCCCGACTAACCTAAACACCTGGCAGGAAGCTAAACGCTTCTTTGACGTATGGGCCTCCACTTTGGAATGTATGAAAACTTCCCACCATCAACTCCAATACCATAAATTTGGCAACAAGGCAGGAAAATTACTTTCCAGATTCTGCAAGGGACCCCATCGACCCACACACATCACATCATTAAAAACTCCCAAGGGCATATTAGCCACATCCCCCCATGACCTAGTGAATATCTTAGAAAAATTTTATACCAAATTATATGCCAATGTCCCCATAGATGAGGAGGCAGCAACTAAGTGGCTAAATGACACTGCCTTGCCCCAAGTAGACCCAGCCAGCTTACAAGCACTTAATGCCCTGATCTCCCTGGACGAAATCCTAGGGACGATCAGTAACTTAACAATTGGCAAGGCTCAGGGACCAGACGGACTCTCCCCGGAGTTCTTCAAAATCACCAAAGATTCGATTGCCCCTGTGTTGTTGAAGGTATACAATGGGATTTGGGAAGGAGGTCCCTATCTCCCGACAGGACACCAGGCCCACATCAAGCTCATAGCCAAGAA
>BLSH010483271.1:1301768-1319217 GCA_018402905.1 Glandirana rugosa | reverse complement strand
ATGCGAACTCTAACTGATTTTGCCCACGTGTGTTTTAGACCACGTCGACACGTTTCATTGGTTAGTAGAAGATCCAAATTAACCGTTTCGAATTTACTTGTTTCGATGTTTCGATTTCAATCTTCGGCTAACCGATGATACGTGTCTAAGTAGTCTAAAACATACGAGGTCAAAATCATTTACGGGGGAAATTTCCCATACACATTCTGTGTACAAAACACCTCCAGCTAGACATATTGCATTGCATTTTTTAGAAAATTACAGAGCTGCAGATTGAAAAGGAAAGGTCATTTTTAATAACATTTAATTATAATATGACTTGTGTCACAATTGTATATGCTATATTATATTTTTTGTTATTTGCTATTTTTTTTTTCCCATGAAAGTGAAGTTACCCTTTAAAGGGGGCATTTACTAAAACTGGAGCATACAAAATCTGATGAATCTGTGCATAGTAGCCAATCGGCTTCTAACTTTAGCTTTGTAGCTTTGTTCATTTAAGCTTTGCCAATTAAACCTAGAAGATGATTGGTTACTTTGCACAGCTGCACCAGATTTTGTGTGCACCCGTTTTAGTCAATCTCAAGCGTATCTAAACCCAAAGTGTTTTTTCTTTTTAGTTTTGTATAGAGAAGAGAAAGATTGGAGCTACTTTCAGATTTTCTATTTAAATAATTTTTTATTAGGTTGTAAATAAAGTAAACATGACAGACAAATAAAGACAGGGGGACTGTCAGAATGCAATGATTGGCGGCTGCAGCCGGCTGATCGAGGCGCTTTCCAACAGAGGTTTTCAACAGAAGTCGATTGTGAATGGTCATACATGGATCAACATTCGTCCACTTCCTGCTGAGCCGGTTGAATTTCAATCCATCTATTGCCAGGTTCAGAGATAGCTATCTTAGTCATGTATTATCTAAAGCAGTGGTTCTCAACCTCAGTCCTCAAGTACCCCAACAGGCCATGTTTTGGGAACTTCCCTTAGATAAAATAGCTCTTATCAATAACATGTCATTGATATTGATTTAAAGCAGCTGTGCAAAGTAAAGGAAAACCGAAAAACATGGCCCGTTGAGGGTACTTGAGGACTGAGGTTGAGAACCACTGATCTAAAGCCTCCGTACCTTGCACATCTTATCACCAAGGTAATATTACTTCATGGCAAAAGAAAACCTTTGCTCCGCCAAGCCAAGATTTAGATATGATGTCATGCATGGCACCACATAGTATTGTTATGAGCATTTAACCCTTGCAATGTGGGGGAAGGGAGCTCAGTCCCAGATTTTTCTTACACCCGGAATTGGGCTACAGTATAAGTAACATTGCCAGTTAAAGAATAAGTGTACATATTCTTGCTGTCACTACTGTATCACAGTATATTTGTTAGTGTAGGACTAATCCAACTTTAAGGCTGGGTTAACACTTATGCGAATTGGATGTGGATTTCTCCGCATCCAATTCACATGACAGGAGACTGTGACCGGCTCTCAATGGAGCCGGTTCACACATCTACGGGGCGGCTGCTGTCCACGCTGGAAAATAATCCTGTGCATCTTTTGCTCAGTTTCAGGTCCGAATTTAGGCAAAAATTTGGGTCTGATTAGCCCGTGAAATGGAGAACAGGAACATACTGGACCCCTGCTGTGAGCCACGCTCCCAGATAGTGTCAGCCCAGCCAAAGTGTTTGTTACCCTAGCATTTCATATTCCTGATATTTGCCTGCTGTACCATGTACTTGTATGAAAAAGTATCCTGTTCTCTTTGTATTGCTTCCTTTATGTGAAATCCCTGGTGTTCCTGCCAGTCCCTCTGCTTTCTTAGTAAAAACTGACCACACTAGACAGGAGAACACACCATGGTCTGTTCTCTAGCTCTGCTGGGAACTCAGCCTGCTCTCCTCCAATGATCAGACTTGTCCTGACACACCCCCTCTCACAGAGGGTACAGAGGGAAGGTGATCATTTATTAAAAAAAAGGGTATACATAACGTTTTTTTTTTACATCTATATATGAATGTTTTGCCTTTCATTTTGTTTTAAACTGAATGGGTTGTTTTACATGGTGACAGTCACTTTAACTAGGCCAGAAGTACTGGACTGGTGGTTTGCCTCATTACTAATAGGATAAGAGAGGATTCTTACCTCTCCTTTAGTTTATTACTACCTTTGGCTACTTGATATATGCAATAATATAGGGCATATGCATACAGGAGTTCATGTGGCTACAGGAGAGAGGAGAAGGGCTCTAGAGACAACAATAGTGGTACTTACTCAAACAGCATTAAAACTTGGAATCTTGGAGTCTTAATATACATATATACAGTATGATAGTAAAGTGGGAGACACGTTTGTTACTTATCATTTGTAATCTTAAACACAGGATTTTCACATCAAAGATGTGGATCCCAAAAGTTTGCCAAAAATCATATATAGAAAGATGGAGATGCGATATTCAAACTGATGCAAAAATTATTTCTTCTTGATCATCTTGAGCAACAGTACAGTTTCGAGCAACCATGCTCTTCCTCAAGCCACACGCCCACACATGGCTTGAGGAAGAGCATGGGTCCTTGATACTGTACAGTTGCTAAAATGCTAATATTGTGATGGTGTATCGATCAAGAAGTAAATCATTTTTGTATCTATTTGGATACCGCATTTTCTTCTTTCTATTTACAGTGCCTTGAAAAAGTATTCATACCCTTTGAAATTTTCCACATTTTGTCATGTTACAACCAAAAAGACAAATGTATTTTATTGGGCTTTTAAGTGATAGACCAACACAAAGTGGCACAAAATTGTGAAGTGGAAGGAAAATGATAAATGTTTTTCAAATTTTTTTTACAAATAAATATTTGTATTCAGTCCCCTTTACTCTGATATCCCTAACTATAATCTAGAGCAGGGATAAGCAATTAGCGGACCTCCAGATGTTGCAAAACTACAAGTCCCATCATGCCTCTGCCTCTGGGTGTCATGCGTGTGGTTGTCAGAGTCTTGCTATGCCTCATGGGACTTGTAGTTCTGCAACAGCTGGAGGTCCGCTAATTGCATATCCCTGATCTAGAGGAACCAATTGCCTTCAGAAGCCACCTAATTAGTAAATAGAGTCCACCTGTGTCTAATTTAATCTCAGTAGAACTACAGCTGTTCTATGAAGCAACCAGAGGTTTGTTAGAGAACCTTAAGCCCCGTACACAAGGTTCGACAATCGCATACAACAGGTCGTACTCACGACCGTTGTATGCGATATCGATCATTCGTTTGCGCGATTTGAACAGTCGAACATACGACGGTCGTACAAGGGAGTTGTATGAGCAGACTAGAAAACTTGGTCGTACCAACAAGCTCTCATACGACCATTGTATCGTGTGTACAGAGCAGTTGGTACAACAAAGTTGTATTGTGCAAAACATGCATGCTCCAAGTCAGGAATGGCTGGATGCTAATTACATGCACCTGAACATTCTTTCCCCGGCCGTACGATCGTGTAGTGCAGTCAGTATGCTGCATACAACAGCCAACATACGATTCGACACGGTCGTACGTGCGATAGTCGAACCGTGTGTACGGGGCTTTAGTGAACAAACAGCATCGTGAAGGCCAAGGAACACACCCGACAGGTCAGGGATAAGGTTATGGAGAAGTTTAAAGCAGGATTGGGTTATAAAAAAAATATCCCAAGCTTTGAACATCTCACAGAGCACTATTCAATCCATCATCCGAAAATGGAAAGAGTATGGTACAACTGCAAACCTACCAAGACATGGCCGTCCACCAAAACAGGCTGGCCAAGGAGAGCATTAATTAGAGAAGCAGCCAAAAGGCCCGTGGTAACTCTGGAGGAGCTGCAGAGATCCACAGCTCAGATGAGAGAATCTGTCCACAGAACAACTATTAGTCGTGCACTCCACAAATCTGGGCTTTATGGAAGAGTGGCAAGAAGAAAGCCATTGGTGAAAGAAAGCTATAAGAAGTCCAGTTTGCAGTTTGCAAGAAGCCATCTGAGGGACACAGAAAACATGTGGAAGAAGGTGCTCTGGTCAGATGAGGCCAAAATTGAACTTTTTGGCCTAAAAGCAAAACTAACACTGCACATCACCCTGAACACGCCATCCCCACTGTAAAGGCCCCAAAAGACTTGAGACTGGGGCAGAGGTTCATCTTCCAGCAGGACAGTGACCTTAAACATACAGCCAAAGTTACAATGGAATGGTTTAGATCAAAGCACATTCATGTGTTAGAATGGCCCAGTCAAAGTCCAGACCTAAATCCAATTTAGAATCTGTGGAAAGACTTGAAAATTGCTGTTCACAGATGCTCTCCATCCAATCTGACAAAGCTTGAGCTATTTTGCAAAGAAGAATGGGCAAAACTGTTGCTCTCTAGATGTTCAAAACTGGTAGAGACATCCCCAAAAAGACTTGAAGCTGTAATTGCAGAGAAAGGAAAAGTATTGACCAAGGGGGGCTAAATACAAATGCATGCCACACGTTTCACATATTTATTTGTAAAAAAAATTGAAAAGGATTTATTATTTTCCTTCCACTTCACAATTATGTGCCACTTTGTGTTGGTCTATCACATTAAATCCCAATCAAAATACATTTACATTTTTGGTTGTAACATGACAATATGTAGAAATTTTCAAGGGGTGTGAATACTTTTTCAAGGCACTGTATATGCCTTTACAGTATATAACAAAAGTGAGTACACCCCTCACATTTTTGTAAATATTTTATATCTTTTCATGTGATAACACTGAAGAAATGACACTTTGCTACAATGTAAAGTAGTGAGTGTACAGCTTGTATAACTGTAAATTTGCTGTCCCCTCAAAATAACTCAACACACAGCCATTAATGTCTAAACCGCTGGCAAAAAAGTGAGTACACCCCTAAGTGAAAATGTCCAAATTGGGCCCAATTAACTATTTCCCCCTCCCCGGTGTTATGTAACTCATTAGTGTTACAAGGTCTCAGGTGTAAATGGGGAGCAGGTGTGCTAAATTTGGTGTCACACTCTCTCATACTGGTCACAGGAAGTTCAACGTGGCACCTCATGGCAAAGAACTTTCTGAGGATCTGAAAACTAGAGTTAGACTTACCGGTAACTCTGTTAGTGGGAGTCCTCCAGGACAGCACTAGAGATATACAGCTTCACCTCCGAAGGGAGGAAACACAAAGATTTAAGTCTATAAAGGGGCGGCTCCCCTTACTCTTCCCCAGTCTTTAACCGAGAACTTCTCCAGAACGGTTTCTGAAAGAAACGAACATACTCATCCAAAGTTATAACAACATAAAGGGAGGGAATCCCTGCTGTCCTGGACGACTCCCAGAAACAGAGTTACCGGTAAGTCTAACTTTGGTTTTCTCTAGTCGTCTGTCCAGGACAGCACTAGAGAGGATCATCGAGAACCCACAAGATTGGGGGGGGCTACCGCCTGGAGGACCTTACGTTTTATCCTGCGCTGAGATAAGGTCCAACCTGTAATGCTTCATAAAGGTCGTATAACTTGACCATGTTGCAGCCCGGCAAATTTGTTCTGGTGCCGCCCCCGCTTGCTCTGCCCAAGAAGCCTATAGTGCCCGTGTGGAATGAGCCATGGGAGAAAAAGGGCATTCCTTCTCAAGGATCTTGTAAGCCTCCACAATCGCTTGCTTAATCCAGCAGGCAATTGTGCCCTTCGATGCTTGATATCCAAACCTTTTACCATAATGCAAAATGAAAAGAGCATTGGATTTCCTAATTTTTTTTGATAACTCTAAATCAGTGGTTCTCAACTCCTGTCCTCGGGACCCACTAACAGGCCAGGTTTACAGGATAACTGAAATACATCACAGGTGATATAATTTGCTGCTCAGTGATTGCAGTATTCTAGTCTGCATCTCCCCAAGGTAATACTTAAAATTTGGCCTGTTGGTGGGTCCCGAGGACCGGAGTTGAGAACCACTGCTCTAAATAATGCAAGACACGGGCCCTCACATCCAGATGGTGGAACTCAGTTTCCTTAAGTCCAGTTGGAGATGCGCAAAAGGAAGTCAGAACAATCTCCTGTGTCCTGTTGAATTTAGAAGCCACTTTCGGCAAGAACCCTGGGTCTGTCCGTAACACCAGTCTGTCTTCAAAAATCTGCATGAAAGGCTCTTTGATAGAGAGAGAGCCTGTAACCCACTAATACGCCTGGCCATGGAGATTGCCACTAAAAACATGATTTTGAGCGTGGCCCACATCAGGGATAGATGTTCTTCTTGTGAATGCCTAATCCAGCCCTGTAACACCATAGTCAAATCCCATTTGGGCAATATTTTGAATGGAGCAGGCCTCATTCTAGCTAATCTCTTGAAGAACCTGCTCACTAGCGGGTCTAACGCTAGGGGTTGCTCCAAAAAAACAGACAGGGCTGCTACTTGCTTTTTCAAAGTACTTATGGCCAGTCCTTGATCTGCACCATCTTGCAAAAATTCCAGGATAGCTGCCATATCTGCTGACAGCTTCCTGGTGTCTAACCATGAACAAAAACTTTTCAAACCTTAAAATAAATGGCTTGGGTCACTTTCTTTCTGCTAGAAAGAATAGTTTTAATCACCCTATCTGAAAGCCCCCCAGACATTAGGAGGCTTTCCTCAGATACCAGACCAATAACTGTCTGTCTGTATCTTCTGTAACATAACGGGGCCCTGCGAGAGCAGATCCTCCCTCTCGGACAGAATGGGGGGGGGGTGCCTCGCTAGACGAAGCAACGTCGAAAACCAAGGCCTTTTCGGCCAATAGGTGACCACTAATATCAGTGTGGTGTGCTACTGAATAAATTTCCTTAGAACCAGCGGAATAAGCCTGAATGGGGGAAAAGCGTAACACAGATGAAATGCCAATTAATGGGCCAGGGCATCTATTCCCTTGGCTCCTCCCTCTCTCTTCAGGGAGAAGTAAGCGGGCACCTTGGTGTTCGCCTTGGTAGTAAAGAGGTCCACCTCTGGAAGGCCGCATTGTTCTGTCACCTGCTGGAAAACCTTGCTGATCGACTGATTCTCCCACCTGATGGCAAATTAAAAAGTCCGCCAGGTGATTGTCTACCCCTCTCAGGTGGACTGCCAACAATGAGCTTAGATTCCTCTCGGCCCAGGCAAAAATGATATTTGACAGCCTGATCAAGGATGGGCATCTCGTACCCCCTTGTTTGTTCACGTAGGCGAATGCTACGACACTGTCCAAAAGAATCTGTACATGACCTTTCAGATTCTTGGCAAAGGCTCTCAGAGCTTCAGAGATCGCCTGTAACTCCCTCCAATTGGCAGATCTTATGGCTTGTATTTTTTCCCAATGGCACTAGGCTACTTTGGACTCCTACTGAGCTCCCCAGCCCCAGGCGCTGGCATCAGTCGTAATGCGGGTGGAAATCGGAAAGGACCACTGAAGACCTTGTCTCAGGTTCCCTTCGTCCCACCACAGAGACTTTTTTGCCTTTGGGGATAAGTGGAAGGTCGTATCTAGAGACCCCTGTGTCCTGTGCCAGCTGTTTAGAATACTGGCTTGGAGACACCTGAAATGGGCCCTTGCCCATGGGATAGCTGGGATAGTCGCTGCTAGTTGTCCTAGGCCTTACATATCTGAGCGAATGGACACCGTCCGAGCGTCCTGCAAGAATTTTGCTGTTGCCTCTACCTTCAATATTTTGTCTTCTGCAAGGTAGATCTTCTGTTCCCTTCACTTCTGTTCCCTTGAGCTCACCAAGAACCCCAGATATTGCAAGATTTGCGTTGGGATTAGGTTTGAATTTTCCTTGTTTATTAACCACCCCAATTTTTCCAGAAAGCAGATGGACACTTGCAGGTCTGCTTGTAGTGTGGATGCAGGTCTGCTTGGAGTGTGGATGGGGCAAAAAATAAAAGGTCATCCAGGTATGGAATGACCTTGATTCCCCTCAGTCTGAGGGGGGCTAGTGCTAATGAGGACAGGCCAAAGGGTAGGGCCCTGAATTGCAGATGCCGAACCTCTCTTCCCCATACAATTGCCATTCTTAGAAACTTCTGTGAGTTTTCGTGAACAGGGACGTGTAAATAGGCATCCATCGGGTCGAGGGAGGCCATAAAGCAATCTGGGGGAAGTAATGCCTTCATTGTGAAAATTGTTTCCATCCAGAATTTCCGGTAGACCACCCCTCCGTTGAGAGATTTTAAGTGCTGTGGCACCAGAATGAGAACTCCCTGGTCCATCAGGTCACCAATTTGAGCCAACAGGGCTTCTGCCATCCGGGGGTCCTGGGAGGGGAGGTTACCAAAGTCCTTACGGGCGGAGTGCCACTAAAGTGGATCTGGTAACCCTCCCTGACAATCCTCAAAATGAAAGTGTTTTGGGTGATTTTTTCCCATTATAGGAGGACCTGCCCCAATCTTACCCCCACCGGAACAAAGTCATTGAGACTTGGTGTATTTTTTAGGAGAGAAAACTGGATATTTTTCTGTTTCCCTTTCCCCCACTGTTTTTTTGCAGCTGGCGCTTTAGACGTCTGTCTCTGGAAACCCCCTTATCTTTGGGGACAAAAAAAAAGCTTTCCTGTGCCCTTCTTGTTTTTGAGCGGAAATGCTTTTTTCTTATCGGTAGTTCTGTCTAGAACCTTTTCTAGATCCGGCCCAAACAGGTCTCCTTCAAACTGAATCCAACATAGCCTAGTTTTTGAAGTTGGGTCACCTGGCCAAGATGGGGGTTAACCAAGGCTGTCGATTTTGCCACCAGCTTGACTGATTCTGTAGACACATCCGCCATATATCCTGCTGCCTTATACAGCATCGGAGAGAGGGAATCTAGAATTCTCTTTCTAGAGGTCCCCCCTTCCAAATGGGCCCACAGCTTGTCCAGCCACACTTCCAAGTTACAGGCTACAACCGTTGTGCCCATTGCTGGTTTTAAACTTGTCATGACAATTGTGTATATGAAAATGTTGTGTAATATTTCATATACACAATTATGACCACTTCCCATGATTGTTTTAAGTGTACCTCCATTCTCTTATCCATGGGTTCCTTAAGGACTCCCATGTCCTCAAATGTGAGGTCAGTAGATTTGACGCACTGTGAAAAATCTGCATCTACTTTGGGTACTTTGTTCCATATGCACTCCGCATTTTCACTGAAAGGAAACCTCCTTTTTAAGCTCTTAGGAAAAAATAATGTTTTTCTCTGGCTCCACTCTTTCTTTTGTAATTGAGTCTGCCAGTGATCTATGTACCGGAAAAACCCTCCCCGATCCTCCCCCAGGGTTTGGTATATCTGATCGTGTAAGGACAGAGAGGCTTGTTCTTCCGTGATGTCAAGTGTCCCGTAAATCAGCCCCAACAAAGCATCCACCTCCTTGAGCTAGAGCCTGTATCTGGGCAATTTTTTCTCTTTGGCTCGGTGCATACTTGGATGATGTTGCTTCACTTAGGTCATCAAGGGAATCTGATTCTTCTCTCCCTGTTTCTATACCCTCCTCTGGGGCTGAAGCAGGGGGGACTTGGGCTGGTGGTTTTGGGGTTTCAAGATTCAACAGCATGGCTTTAATTGCTTTCATTTCCTTTTTAACTCCTGAAATTAACTCTTTGCATGCTCCCGTAGACTCTTTGTATACCAGCTTGTCAATACAGCATTTACAAAGCGGCTTGTTCCATCTTCCTTGAATTTAGTTCCACAAGATGGACACCTCTTCTTCCCCCTGACCTCTCTGCTTCTCTGGGCTGAGCCTGAGAAAGAGAAGAAGGAGCAGGGAACAAAAACCGCATACAGCTGTCAGTAACCACCATGTACATAATGTGCCACCCCCTGACACCTATGTGCACCCACCACCAGCCATGGCCGGATTCGCAGAGCTCTTTAGCCCGGATCCGGCCCAAAAACTATCAGGAAGAAAGGAGGGGACCAAAAGGGGCCGGGACCTAGTGGACTTTTCACCCCCCCTCCTTCCCACAGCCCTGTAGGTTAAGCCACCCTTGTGCCATCTACCTGAGCTGCACCGGTGTCACTGCTACCCTCCACTGGATCCATTTGTTCCTGTTGCATCACGCCATTGTGTTAGAGAAGGACACCAGGACCGCTGCACTGTGGCCAGTGCTGTCTTTAAATTAACAGATATGGCTCTGGCGTCCATGCTCCTTGCGGGACCCGGAATCGGAAGTGACACCCCAAAAGTTCCCACCCTTCCTCCTGCATTCCACAGGCTGGACCTCGTGGCCTCCCCCCCCCCCCCCCCTCCCCGCACTGCTCACCTGAAATTTCCTGGAGGACTTTTCTCCCAACCAGTTAGAGATGCAGCCAGACGATGCAAGCTTGTGCATGGAGGGAGAAGCGCCGGTCACAGCTTCCCCTGTGCCTGACCGGGGAACCCTGATCCACCACCCTAAGGTACTGTAGATCTAAGAGCTCCCTTACCCGCCTCCTCCTCTGTGGAGGAAACACAAAAGACTGGGAAAGAGTAAGGGAGCAACCCCTTTATAGACTTAACCCTTTGTGTTTGCTGCCTTTGGAGGTGGAGCTGTATCTCTCTAGTGCTGTCCTGGACAGACAACTAGAGAAAAAAAGAATTGTTGCTCTACATAAAGATGGCCTAAGTTAAAAGAAAATTGCCAAGACCCTGAAACTGAGCTGCAGCAAAGTGGCCAAGACCATACAGCAGTTTAACAGGACAGGTTCCACTCAGAACAGGCCTCGCCATGGTCGTCCAAAGAGGTTGAGTGCACTTGCTCAGCATCCAGAGGTTGTCTTTGGGAAATAGACCTATGAGGACTGCCAGCATTGCTGCAGAGGTTAAAGGGGTGGGGGGTCAGCCTGCCAACACTCAGACCATATGCTGCACACTGCATCAAATTGGTCTGCATGGCTGTCGTCCCAGAAGGAAGCCTCTTCTAAAGATGATGCACAAGAAAGCCTGCAAACAGTTATCTGAAAATAAGCACTCTAAGGACATAGATTACTGGAACAATGATCTGTGGTCTTATGAGACCAAGATAAACTTATTTGGTTCAGATGGTGTCAAACGTGTGTGACGGCAACCGGGCGAGGAGTACAAAGACAAGTGTCTCTTGCCTACAGTCAAGCATGGTGGTGGAAGTGTCATGGTCTGGGGCTGCATGAGTGCTGCCGGCACGGGGGAGCTACAGTTCATTGAGGGAACCATGAATGCCAACATGTACTGTGACATACTGAAGCAGAGCATGATCCCCTCCCTTTGGAGACTGGGCTGCAGGGCAGTATTCCAACATGACAATGACCCCAAACACACCTCCAAGAAGACCACTGCCTTGGTAAAGAAGCGGAGGATAAAGGTGATGGACTGGTCAAGCATGTCTCCAGAGCTAAACCCTATTGAGCATCTGTGGGGTATCCTGAAACAGAAGGCGGAGGAGCACAAGGTCTCTAACATCCAACAGCTCTGTGATGTCATCATGGAGGAGTGGAAGAGTGGCAACCTGCGAAGCTCTGATGAACTCCATGCCCAAGAGGGTTAAGGCAATGCTGGAAAATAATGGTGGCCACACAAAATATTGACACTTTGGGCCCAATTTGGATATTTTCACTTAGGAGTGTACTCACTTTGGTTGCCAGCTGTTTAGACATTAATGGCTGCGTGTTGAGTTATTTTGAGGGGACAGCAAATTTACACTGTTATACAAGCTGTACACTCACTACTTTACATTGTTGCAAATTTCTTCAGTTTTGTCACATTAAAAGATATAATAAAATATTTACCAAATATGAGGGGTGTACTCACTTTTGTTAGATACTGTAACTGAATATGTGTTCACATTTTAAAGGATAAGTTGACCTTTCTGAACATGTTACATGCTTCACCCATATTTAGGGTGTAACATGTTACATGTTCAGCCTCTGCCTGCTCTTCCCCTGTGACAGTGAGCCGGGGATCTTCTTCTTGCACCCGGTGTCACAAAAGTGCAGCCATGCGGGGCACCATCCACATGATGGCTGTGTCATTAATTTACAAATCCCTGTGGATTAATGAATGACAACTATTGTCAGCCTTTGCGGCTGACAGCTTGCAGTTCTCAATGAACTACCAGGGTGCTGATGAGCGCTCTAGGTAGTTCATTGAACTTCCTGTGATTTAGTAACTGCCTAACCATATCGGAAGTACAGTCAGACAGCTACACAGATAGTCTGCAGCAGCCTGGTATTACGCCCACAATCTGCTGATCGTGGGTGCAATGCTTTACAGGCCTCTAAAAAAAAAAAAAATGCATGCACATGTTTTTACAGCCAAAAAAATGTGCATTAATTATTTTCTTTTGTAATGGTGAACTTATCCTTTAAGTACTTAAACCAAAAAATTGGTTTGGAAACGTTAAACTGTGTATACATCACAAACCTAAATACACCTTGGCAAAAACATACATTTTAGTTGTCTTTATTTAAAGGATACGCTTCCTTCGCAGATATGGTAATAGCATGACCTCTGGATCTGCATTTTTCTCAACAATCTACATAGAAAGAGAAAAAATGTAATTAGCTTGTTATGACTAAATTCAGCAAAAGTGTATTTGGAGCAACGAATAAGTAAAGCAGGTGTAGATGTTCAAATAAAAGTCTGCCTTGAACCCTGCTGGTATTGCACTCATCACAGCTATAGAGACCCCCATTAAATGTTTAGATATGCACAAATCTCTATAGTATGTTTTCTTTAAATGTAGAAAAACACAAGAAAATGCTACTATTTCAATCATTTTGCTGAATTCACTAGCATTTAATAATAAAGAGTAGCAAGCTAAACATGTAATACTGCATATTGCAGCTTACCAATCGTTAGATGTGGTAGCTGCATTAGTTTGCGATTACCTGGTGATCTGGCCAGTAACACACCTCCTGCATTAGAATGCCCCTGCTCTAGATGAAGTTGCACAGGGGGCACATTTGGACAGCAGAATTGTCAGTCTGGGGGAGAGGGAAATGTTGGATGTACAAGCAGATTTAGATACACCAAGCAAACTGAAGCCAAACTCTAGCTCACAGTTACACAAGCATTAACAGCAACAGATTTTTTTCTTTTGGGATAAAGGTTTTACATAAATAAATAAAAGCTGTTCATTGTTAGGGTTGGGCCAAACCCACCCCCCCCCCCCCCGGTTCGGTTCGCACTAGAACACCGCGAACAGGCAAAAAGTTCTAGCGAACATGCAATCCCCATTAAAGTCTATAGGACACGAACATGAAAAATCAAAAGTGCTCATTTTAAAGGCTTATATGCAACTTATTGCCATAAAAAGTGTAGGGGACATGTATCAATGCAAAAAAAGTTTTTAAAACAATCATTTTTTCAGGAGCAGTGATTTTCATGATGCAAAAAACAAACATTCCTTTAAATATCGTGCCTGGGGGGTTCCCTTAGTCTGCCTGTAAAGTGGCACATCTGTGCAATTTCTAGAACATGCTACAGCAGTAATGAAATTTCTAAAGGAAAAAATGTCATTTAAACTTGCTCGCGCCTGTAATGTATTGCCGACTCCCAGCAATATAGATTTTAAAAAAATGAAAAAAAAACTGCGAAGGGTCCCTCCCAAGTCCATACTTGGAGAGAGCAGAGAGCACAATCAGGCGTTCCAGGAGCATAAATTACACATATAATTCCATCCCTACCTATCACACTTTTGAAGGTCCTGGAGGACCAGGACAGTGGAGTTACCCACAAAATTACCCAATTTTAGAAAGAAAACACCCCAATGTATATTCTATGAGGCATGGGCTGCAGATAGGTACTCAAGTACTCTAATGGAGCAGGAGGGAGGGAGTGTTCCTGCTGGTGTTATTTTACAATGCGCCGGTAGGGAAGCGGTTAAAATCCATACCAGACACAAAGGGTCCCCCCCCCCACACTGTTTTTTTCCCCAATTTTTTAAAATTTACATTCTTTTTGTACATTAAATTTTTTTAAATTTGGCTCTCAGCAGGGAAGCCTTAACAACCGATTGACTGTGCGCTCGGCGGGCGAACATCCCACTAAGTGCCCAGAAAGTTTTAGTGTTAGGCGAGTACCTGAATGGGCGATGCTCAGGCCAAACTTATGCTCAGCCCAAACCGTTCGCCCATCTCAAGTGGTGCCTGAACACTGTAACCCCTCACAGTTACTCTTGGGTGCAGAAATGGGCCCTGCTGTTAAAAATTAGAAAACAAAAATGAGAATTACATGCATCTGTCAAACAGGTGCAGAAAAAATTGGGCCTTGGGTGTTGGTGGTGCCTGAACACTGTAACCCCTCACAGTTACTCTTGTTGGGTGCCAAAATGGGCCCTGCTGTTAAGAATTGGAAAACAAAAACGAAAAGTTCATGCATCCATCAAACAGGTGCAGATTAATATTGGGCCTTGGGTGTTGGTGGTGCCTTAAGCCAACAATATTGTTGGAAGCTAGCATAATCAAGAATCTGAAATAGGATAGGCAGTCTTCAAGGGATCCAAGATCCCTAGCAAATTCAATCAGTTACATCAGCATCAGGGGCTTGATAGCTGCTGATCCAGGACTGATTCATTTTGATAAATGTCAGCCTAACAACAGAGTCTGTGGACAGGCGCACTCTTTGATCCATGACAAACTGTCAGGGAGATAGACACCCTCTCATGTACAATGGCACAAGAATCACGAATCGGTGCATGCAGATGCGCACCAGCGTGGGCGGATGCACTAGATGCCGCAATCACGCATTCGCGCATGCGCGTGACGGCACATGAATAACGTGACAGATCGTGGTGCCAAATGGCCTACTTAAGTCTGCTGCTGAGAGCAACACATCGCTGGTTTATTGTCAGCTTCCTGTGCCCAGCTTCCTGTGCCTGTGTATCCTGCCTGTTTGATTACCCATTACTGACCCGGCTTACTCTGACCTGCTCTCTGCTTATCCTGATCTTTTGGCTTGACCCTTTGGCTTGCACCCTGATTCCGCTCCTGCTGGTTCCTCTGTGTATGACCTTGGATTGGCTCACGGACTCTGCCTCTATCTGCCTCTTGTGTATGGCCCGGCTTGCTCCAGCTTACTCTACTTGAACCTGTACGGACTGCCTTCCTGTGTTTGACCCCCGGCCTGGCTCCTGGCTCTTCCCTTCAGTTTGCTCCAGTATTCCCAAATTTGACATGGGGTTCCCCCTAAAATCCAAACCAGACCATTATCCGAGCATGCACCCCTGGCCGGACCAGGCTACATGCCCTCAACATGGGGAGTATGGGTACTTTGGGAGAGGGAGGGCTCTGCCCTCCCACCTCAAAGCACCTTGTCCCCGTGTTGATGGAGACAAGAGCCTCTTCCCCACAAGCCTGGCTGGTGCTTGTGGGGGTCTGCGGGTGGGGGGACTTATCGGAATCTGGAAACCCCCTTTAATAAGGGGGCCCCCAGATCCCGCCCCCCCCATGTGAATAGGTATGGGGTACATTGTACCCCTACTCATTCACCAAAAAAGGAGTGTAGTGTTACAAAAAACAAGAAACAGTTTTTGACAAGTCCATTATTGTGTAAAATAGCTCTTTTCTTCTTTCTTCCTCCATCTTCTCCTTGCCCGGCCCCTGCACGTCTCCCAGAATGGGCGGTCTTCACAATGACAGTTCTTTTATAAGAAGGGGTGGGGCCACCCAATGATGTAACCGAGTGAACCCATCCCCTTCTGACGTCATGCGCTGTCGGAGGGGGAAGGGTCACCCATTTATGTCACCGGGTGGCCCCGCCCCTTCTTATAAAAGAACTGTTATTGTGAAGATCGCCCATTCTGGGAGACGCGCAGGGGCGGGCTGCAGCAACGGGAATAGCAGCAGCGGTGAAAGAAGAAGATGAAGAGAAAGATTGAAGACGAAGAGAAGAAGCAGAAGACCAGAAGAAGGACTGGGCCAGGAGAAGATGGAGGAAGAAAGAAGAAAGAAGAAAAGAGCTATTTTACACTATAGGGAATAAGGACTTGTCAAAAACTGCCTGTTTTTTTTACCACTAAACTCCTTTTTTGGTGAATGGGTAGTGGTACAATGTACCCCATACCTATTCACATGGGGGGGGTTTGGGATCTGGGGGCCCCCTTATTAAAGGGGGCTCCCAGATTCTGATAAGCCCCCTGCCCGCAGACCCCCACAACCACCAGCCAGGGTTGTGGTGATGAGGCCCTTCTCCCCATCAACATGGGGACAAGGTGCTATGGGGGTGACCTCAAAGCATCCTCCCCATATTGAGGGCATGTGGCCTGGTATGGTTTGGAAGGGGGGGGGCACTCGCTCATCCCCACCCCCTCCTGCCATGCCAGGGCTGCGTGCTCGGATAAGGGTCTGGTTTGGATTTTGGGAGGACCCCACGCCATTTTTTAAATTTGGCGCCAGTTCCCCTTAAAATCCATACTAGACCTGAAGGGCCTGGTACGGACTTTAGGGGGGACCCCTACGCAATTTTTTTTAAAAAAATTTGGCACAGGGTTCCCCTTAATTTCCATACCAGACCTGAAGGGCCTGGTACAGACTTTGGGGGCACCCCTACGCAAATTTTTTCAAAAATTTTGGTGCAGGGTTCCCCTTAAATTCCTGAAACCTGAAGGGCCTTGTATGGACTTTGGGGGGACACCTACGCAATTCTTTATTTTTTTTTTAATTTTGGTGCAGGCCCCGCTGTTGTAAATGATTTTAAAAATTGTGATGACATGCCCCAGTCAAACAGGTGCTGAAAAATTGGGCCTTGGGTGTTAACACTGTTACCCTTTGCAGTTACTCTTGTTGGGCGCAGGAATGGGACCTGCCATTGTAAATTAGTTTAACCACTCAAGCCCTGGAGCCCTTTTTTACATTTGTTGATTACAAGTTAAAATAATTTTTGTTTTGCTAGAAAATTACTTAGAACCCCCAAACATTATATATTTTTTTTCAAACACCCTAGAGAATAAAATGGCGAAAAAAGTGATCAGATTTTTTTTAAAAACAGTGTTAAAAGAAAAAATAAAATAAAATAAAATATATATAAAAAAAAATTTTTAAAGCGCCACCGTCCCCATGAGCTTGTGCAGCAAAGAAAATGCATATGTAAGTCGCTCCCGCATAATCTCTTAGATTGTAAGCTCGCAGGAGCAGGGCCCTCTAACCCTTTTGTTTTAAATTGTACTGTTGCTGTAATGTCTCTCTTTATATTGTAAAGCGCTGCGCAAACTGTTGGCGCTATATAAATCCTGTATAATAATAATATGAAAACGGTGTTCAAACCACACATGTGAGGTATCGCCGTGATCGCCAGAGTGTGAGCAATAATTCTAGTAAAAGACCTCCTCTGCACCTCTAACCTGGTAACCATTAAAAAGGCTCCGGGGGTTAAAAACTGTATATATTTTAAGACAACTATATACCGTACGTACACCCCCGAATGCACTATAATGCACTGATATATAGTGTAGACTCAATACGCTGTGTGTATATATATATATATATATATATATATATATATATATATATATATAT
>BLSH010483271.1:1236011-1296266 GCA_018402905.1 Glandirana rugosa | reverse complement strand
TCTGTCCACCCCACGGTCCCCCTGTCCACCCCAATGTCCACCTCCTGTCCCCCTGTCCACCCCACTGTCTCCGTGTCCACCCTGCTGCTCCCCTCTCAATTCTGGTGCCCCATCAACTACGCTACTCTCCAGTTCACCCTGCTGACCCCCTGTACATCCCACTGCCCCCTGACTACTCTGTGGCTCCCCTGACCACTCTGAAGCTCCCCTGTGCATCCTGCTGTCCCCCTGTCCACCATACTGCCCCCCAGTCCATCCCACTGGTGTGGGGATATTTGTGATGCTGTGGTTATGATGGACTGATTTGGGGTGTTGTAGATAGAATGGGCCACTTTGGTGTGGTGGTGATAGTGTGGGTTGCTATAGGTAGCATGGGCTATTTTGGACTGTCAGGGGAAGGTTGGGGTGCAGTGGATAGTAAGGGGTGTTGTAGGTAGGGTGGGCTAATTTAGGCCCCTCCCATGGTTAATGCAATGTGGCTACACCCGCTGTCCGCTGAAGTGTACACAGCACTATGTGTTACTACTCTCTTTAAGCCACCCAAAAGGTGTCCAAGGTCTTTTACAATCCTATTCTCAATAGTGTATACTACAAAAAAATGCTGTGCGCCAATACAGTGTTCATATTTGGCTTTACGAAAAGGTGGCAACCCTAGTGCCATGCGCCTCTTGTTACAGGCCGGTGGGGTTAGACTGGACCTGTCCCACTCAGTCTGTCCACCCCACTGTCCATCCGTTCACCTCACTGTCCATCTGCCCACCCCACTGTCCCCCTGACCTCCCCATTGTCTTCCTGACCTCCCCATTGTCCCCCTGTCCATCTGTCCACCCCACTGTCCATCTGTCCACCCCACTGTATATCCGCAGACTCTGTCCTCTCCTGTACCATCCACAGCCTCTGACCACTCCTGTGCCATCCGCAGCCTCTGACATCTCTTGTACCATCTCTTGTATCATGTCTGCAGCCTCTGACCATCTCTTGTTTCATGTCTGCAGCCTCTGACCATCTCTTGTATCATGTCTGCAGTCTCTGACCACCTCCTGTATCATGTCTGCAGTCTCTGACATCTCCTATCTCATGTCCGCAACCTCTGACCATCTCCTGTACTATGTCCTCAACCTCTAACCATCTCTTGTATAATGTCTGCAGCTTCTGACCATCTCCTGTATCATGTCTGCAGTTTTTTACAATCCTATTGTTTATAGTGTATACTACAAAAAAATGCCGTGCGACAGTACAGTGTTCGGCTTTATGAAAAGGTGGCAACCCTAGTGCCATGTGCCTCTTTTACAGGCCGGCCGGGTAAGACCGGACCTGTCCCACTCCGTCTGTCCGCCCCTCTGTCCCCTGTCCACCCCACTGTCCATCTGTTCACCTCACTGTCCATCTGCCCACCCCACTGTCCCCCTGACCTCCCCATTGTCCCCCTGTCCATCTGTGCATCCCATTGTCCATCTGTCCACCCCACTGTCCATCCGCAGACTCTGACCTCTCCTGTACCATCCCCCAGCCTCTGACCTCTCCTGTCCCATCCCCTGCCTCTGACCACTCCTGTACCATCCGCAGCCTCTGACATCTCCTTTACCATCCTCAGCCTCTGACCATCTCATGTATCATGTCTCTGACCACCTCCTGTATCATGTCTGCAGTCTCTGACATCTCCTATCTCATGTCCACAACCTCTGACCATCTCCTGTACCATGTCCGCAACCTCTAACCATCTCTTGTATCATGTCTGCAGCCTCTGACCATCTCTTGTATCATGTCTGCAGCCTTTGACCACCTCTTGTATCATGTCTGCAGTCTCCGACCACCTCCTGTATCATGTCTGCAGTCTCTGACATCTCCTATATCATGTCTGCATCCTCTGACCATCTCCTGTACCATGTCTGCAACAATTAACCATCTCTTGTATCATGTCTGCAGCCTCTGACCATCTCTTGTATCATGTCTGCAGCCTCTGACCATCTCCTGTATCATGTCTGCAGTCTCTGACCATCTCCTGTATCATATCTGCAGTCTCTGACCATCTCCTGTACCATGTCCGCAACCTCTAACCATCTCATGTCTTTTATCATGTCTGCAGTCTCTGAGGGGGGATTCTGAAGAGCAGTCAAGATCGGGAGTTCTGCCAGGATGGGGGTCACGGGAGGAGTCAGACGTATGTGGACTGCTGGAGAGGAGACTATAGGATAAAACCAGAGCCACTGTGCTAGAGCCAACTGACTGAGCCCTGCATGGTGTACCCGGGGGGAGGTCAATGACAGCACCACAAGGCTAGTTGGGGGGGGGGTCAGTGATGTAAGGGGGGAGTGAATACAATAATGTAAGGGGGCTCTGGTATAAAGGTTTTTTCCTCAGTAACCCCCCTTACCTTAATTTTTCTTTCTGTGGAAGGTGTTCTCTGGTTACCAAAGTCCTCCCCACGTTCCCAAAATTCCCCTTTACAACAGAGTCTGCAGGATTCCCCTTTACAGTGCAAGGGGGAACTCTGAGAAATCTGATGTAAAGGGCAATGCTGCAGAGCCTGATGTAAGTGGGAATTCTGATGGAAAGGGGAATGCAGTGGACTCTGATATAAGGGGGGTCTCTGGTCACCAGAGCCCCCTTATATCAGAGTCCCCCCCTTAGATCATGATCTGCATTGTTCTCCTTATTTCAGAGTTCCCTTGCTCTGTAAGGGGGATTCCTGCAGTCTCTAATATATGGGGGAACTCTGTGCTTGGTTATTTTAACCTGACCTTCATGTAAATGGAGAAATATGTTTTTTGATAGCACTAACTACATGTTTATAGCTTAAATAGTGATATTTGTACTGAAACAGCAATTTTATGATACACTCTTCAAATGTGTTTTAACATGCATGGTTTTCCCTTTTGTGAACAAAACAATAATGACGTTATGCTGTTGGGCTGGTTTAAAAATGCTATGGGGCAGGTATGAAATTATTTCAAGGGCTGGTTTTTATTCCCAGTCTGGCCCTGGACTGCAATGTATTATATACTGCACACACTGTATACTGTATACACCGCCTGCACTGTATTATATACTGTACACCGAATGCACTGTATTATATACTGTACACTGACTGCAATGTATTATATACTGTACACACTGTATTGTATACTGTGTACACTGCTTGCACTGTATTTACTGTACACTGCCTGCACTGTATTATATACTGTACACTGACTGCAATTATATACTGTACACACTGTATTATATACTGTGTACACTACCTGCACTGTATTATATGCTGTACACCGCCTGCACTGTATTGTATACTGTACACCGCCTGCACTGTATTATATACTGTACAGGGACTGCAATGTATTATATACTGTACACACTGTATTATATACTGTGTACACTGCCTGCACTGTAGTATATACTGTACACTGCCTGCACTGTAGTATATATTCTACACTGACTGCACTGTAATATATATTCTACACTGCCTGAACTCTGAATATATATACACACTACACTGATTACACGCTCTATCCACTAACTTGCCTAATCTCTCCCCAGTTCTCCACTCCAACACACTACATATAGCCACCGTGTAAGCAGCCTTATATAGTGTGGGGCGTGGACTTAGCCCCTGAGCCATGATTGGCCAAAGGCACACTGCCTTTGGCCAATCATGGCTCTGACAGTACATCGCGCTGTGATTGGCCAAAGCATGCACCTGACCTGCATGCTTTGGCCAATCAGCAGCCGTCAATGCACTGCGATCTCACAGTGCATTATGGGGCGAACGTCCCGCGAGTGCCCCATATGTTCATTTGTTCTAAGAACAAATGAACAGCCAATGTTCGAGTCAAACTTACGGTCAACTCGAACAGTGGGACCATCCTTATTCATTGTTATAACCCCTGTTAGTAGTAAATGGTTTGTCTCAACACTCTGATACATTTACACGACAGTGTGTTCTGTTGAAAAACAACAGACTTACTGGCCAGATTACAAGATGAGAATAAAACAAAGAAATCCTAAAAAAGAAAACTAGTGCAGCCATCAAATCTAAGAAATGGTAAGCTACAATATTATAAATGTTTGATTTTGGGTTCAATATTGCTTCAATCGCATGATAGATCAATGCAATGTGTGCAAATAAATGTGTAGGATACACTGGTCTGTGTAAAACTCTTTAGCTTGAGTTGGGGCTCATATGTAAGTCAGCAAAATTATAATAATTTAAGATGCAATATTCATATTTGTATAACAGTCCTTTTGTGTCTAGATTTAATAATAATAATAATAATAATAATAACAACAACAAGAAATAAATAATAATAATAATAGGCAATGATTTTATTTTGGGAAGGGGGGGTCTAATTCTGGGTTTTACTCATGGCAGCTCTGCACCCCACCACCATTCACACCTAGGGAGTACCCTGTCACATATCACTGGAAGCTGCAGGAGCCCATACACTGAATGGCAAGAGGACAGAGCTGCGTCGCATCGATGGGGGCTGAGCTGCCTGAACCTGAAGGCAGCACCCAGCAGAAGAGGACCAAGTTGGCGGTGCAGGACACAGGCCATCACACCTAAACAACAAATTGCTGTAGGACAATGCTGAATCCACTGGGCAGGCAAGTATGTTTTTTTTTTTAAAGAGAACTCAGCATTACAAGTAAGGGGGGTGAGGGAAGGGCAGAGAGGGAGTGGAGTTCTCCTTTAAGGCATTAATGGCAGAGAGAGATTTGTAATGTCAACCCATCATACCCCATTGTCATTTTATAGAAGAATTTAGAAGATGCTAAAGAACATTCAATGTTAATATTGCTTTATGCAGCATCAGTGTCCCCTGAAGTGCTTAAACTCCAACCAAAAATAAGATTAAAAATAAATAGTTTATTTAAAAAATTAAAAAACAAAGCCAGCAATTTTCAGCTTCAATCCACAGATTCCACTTGTTCTCAGTCTGTTGGCCAGTATCATTTACCCCATTTCTTCTGAGCCCAGGTCGTCCTGGCAGTACATTTGCTCCATGTGCTGCATCTCCTCTCACACTCCTGCACAGCTGTACAGGGACTGCAAGAGGCTGAAACCAGGTCAAATTCAGGTCCATATATTGGTTGCATGTTTACAATACATCCAATAACTTAATGTGGTTGTAAACCTCAGTCATGAAATATGAGCAAAGCACATATCTGTAGTGTTTACTTATCTTTCTCCAAATCTCTAAGTTTGGTTTCTCTCCGGTGCTTCGTTCCTTTGTTATTAGCATGAATCACTTCTGAGACGTTTTCCCAATACATGAGATAAATTTGTGTAGGGGAGGGAGCTCAGAATGGAGCTCATCTATTCACAATGCAGTTCATCAGCTGTGTGGAGAGGGGTGTGTGCCTTTCCTCCAATCAGCTCTCACACACTGTAACTGCAGCCTCTCCGCCCCCTCCTCTGTGCTTCTGACATTTGAAGAAGGATTGTAACACTTTTCTGCCCTTTTGAAGGGGTGTAGGGAAGAGAAGACTGCAGATAAACAAGTAAAACCTATGTAGGAGGATTTGTATATGTAGGGTTTACAACCACTTTAATATTAATTACACTACAATTACTGCATTATTTGTCTTTGTATGTTTGCCTAAAGATCAGCTTTGAACAAATTTTGTGCTTGTTTCGGTGTATACATGGGCTTGTGTGCACAAGTATAAAGGTTTGTTTTTCCTCCCCAGGCATATTCATGTAAGTGCAGTGTCAGCTCAGGAACTGAATTAAATATGGAAACAGCTGATTGAAACTTAGAATGAAAACAGACTTGCAAATTCCAGCTATGCCAGTACTAACAAACCACATAGAAAAGTAGTATTTGCAATTCTTATCCAAGGGTATCAGAAGTTAGCAGGTGAAGCACATTCTACCTGCCTGCAGAGGGCCTCAGTATACAGGAAAGTTTAGCAGCAGTGCTGTTTCTGGACAGTAAGAACACTATCTGCAACCCATGGCTGGTTTTGATACAGTAGTTCTGATTCATTTCGGTGATCCCCCCAGAAGGCCCCATTGCTGCAGAGAATGGAAGGAAGAAGGCCAGCAGTAAAGATGAGAAATCACAAGCACTGGTTGCACCGTGCATCTTGTCTTCAAATGTTTGAGACCTATGTTTGACTCGGATTATACCTGTATCTGAACGCAGCGTAATTTGTACCTATCTGTAAAGCTGGCACACACAATGGAAGAATCAGCAGCTGTCAGAAAGCATAAAAATATATAGAATTGCGCTAAATCAAACAAATTGCATTAATTGTTTGGATTAAACTTGCAAACCTGTCCACAGGTGATTGTGATTAAATATCCTATATACTCCTGGTGTCGAACTTCACCATCCACCACCTTTTAGTGATCTTCTGCATCAGTGCCTCAAACTCCACCAACAGCTGAAGAACTCGCTTACCAGCTCCTGTGGACCCCTCATTACAAGGGGTCGTCTGCATTTATGGCTTAAAACCCAGCTAGAGCTAGGGCATTTCTTTGGATCTGGTAACCTTCCTGCACTGGATCACCCCTTATCACTGTATCAAATGCATGAATGTCTGCTGTCACCTGCTAGCGCTACCTACAGCAGTCGCCTCTCAGTACCACCCCTGGAACCAAAACCTGTCAGAAAACACTGATTGACAAAGAAAGTTCTCATGTCTCAACATTTTTTCAACATGTCCCTTTGACAGAAGTCAATCAAGTGATAAATCTCAGTTGAGTGGGGACTGTCATTCACTGATTGAAATTCAGCCGTACCAACTGAACTGGCCGGATTTTGATCAGTGACCAGCTTCATACATTCTCTGTGATGCTGGACTCTCAGAATACTGTTTTTCCGATATTCTTGTGCTCAGCGTTTGCTTTGGTGTCCCGATAATAAGCAGGGAACACCAATCTTTATAGTAGTAATAGTAACACTATTATCCTCATCTGCTTACAACATAACATTGGCTAAAAGCTGTCATAAACAGCTCAGACTTTAACCAATTCATGCTGAATCAGTCAAAATTCCATTTTGTTCGCTTTTGTTGAAGGAGCTTGGTGGAAAATTGTCAACTGAACAGTAACTATATGCAGTCAGCCACTGTTTAAAGTGGTAGTAAACCCTCCTATCATTTTTAGCGAAGGAAGCTGCCATCTTGGCCTCTGTTTAATATACAACTGCCATGATGCTGCACATGTGATCAGCTATGACACCAGCTATTGGATGTTTTGACAGTTTGGTTTAGAGCACAACCAATGGGAGTGTTACATTTCCGGCACATGCCGGAAAATGTAAACTGTTAAATGGATGGGTTTACTACCACTTTAAGTATTCTGACAGCCGCAGGGTCTAGCAATCAGAATACCGTAGCTGGCAGGGGAACATGGTCTATCCATGCTGTCTAGTGTCGATGAAGGAATCTGTTAAATGTCTTTCATGTAATAGCTTGAATGAAAGAAATCTAGTGTATGGCCAGCTTAAAGTTTATACTACCCCAACATATTTCTGATATACGTATGTCTGTTGTACCATGTACTTGTATTAGGAAGCATCCTGTTTTCTTTGCATTGCTTACTTTTTTTCAAACACTTGGTGATCCTTTCCATTTCAAACTGACCACGATAGGTATGGAAGCACAACCATCCCAGCATGGTCAGTTTTCCTCTTTGCATTCTACTTGGGAGCTCTGCCTGACTGCAATCCAATCCAAGACTTGTACTGACTGCAGTCTCCACCCCACCTCTCTAAGCCCTTTATGCAGCTGAGAACAGAGGTCATGTGGTCACTAAAAAAACCCCAAAAAATAAGGTATATATATATATTGTGACGTTATGTGAGGCGCGGGGGTAGATGGACGCTATCTGTCGCCTCGTATGCATTCATTTGGAATGGACTAAAGTGGGATCCGGCCCGGCTTTACCAGCCACCATGGAAGGGTTGGTTCCAGACCGGATTTTCGGGTCCACTGAAGTCCATGCTCAGCTGTAGTTTAAATGACCAGGAAGAGAGCAAGGGTTTGCTCTGCCCTGGGACGCTGAGAGCGATCAGCCTGAGAAAGCAGACACGCGGAGCTTTGTGCTTTGGACTAAAGAAAGGTTTGCTCTATCTTTGTTTTGTGAGTGTCTGCGAGAAGCCCGACACCACTTAGAGAGGTATGCTGAAATATTTAGTTAGAGCCTGGATGGCAAGGAATTATTTTATGTTTTGTTTGTTTTGAAATGCAACCTTTTTACCAATAAACCTGTCTGCGAGTCAGATTTTAAGAAACTACTGTCTGAACTGCCATTTTCCCAGGAAAGGTGATCCCCACAAGAGCTAATCCCTCATACAGTATCTCACAAAAGTGAGTACACCCCTCATATTTTTGTAAATATTTTATTATATCTTTTCATGTGACAACACTGAACAAATGACACTTTGCTACAATGTAAAGTAGTGAGTGTACAGCTTGTATAACAGTGTAAATTTACTGTCCCCTCAAAATATCTCAACACACAGCCATTAATGTCTAGACCGCTAGCAACAAATGTGAGTACACCCCTAAGTGAAAATGTCCAAATTGGGCCCAATTAGCCATTTTCCCTCCCCGGTGTCATGTGACTCATTAGTGTTACAAGGTCTCAGGTGTGCATGGGGAGCAGGTGTGTTAAATTTTGTGTTATTGCTCTCATTCTCTCATACTGGTCACTGGAAGTTCAACATGGCACCTCATGGCAAAGAACTCTGAGGATCTGAAATATAGAATTGTTGCTCTACATAAAGATGGCCTAGACCCTGAAACTGAGCTGCAGCATGGTGGACTATACAGACGGTACATACAGCGGTTCAACAGGACAGGTTCCACTCAGAACAGGCCTCGCCATGGTCGACCAAAGAAGTTGAGTACACATGGTCAGCATCATATCCAGAGGTTGTCTTTGGGAAATAGACGTATGAGTGCTACCAGCATTGCTGCAGAGGTTGAAGGGGTGGGGGGTCAGCCTGTCAGAGCTCAGACCATGCGCCGCACACTGCATCAAATTGGTCTGCATGGCTGCCTTCCCAGAAGTAAGCCTCTTCTAAAGATGATGCACAAGAAAGCCAGCAAACAGTTTGCTGAAGACAGGAAGACTAAGGACATGGATTACTGGAACCATGTCCTGTAGTCTGATGAGACCAAGATATACTTATTTGGTTCAGATGGTGTCAATCGTGTGTGGCGGAAACCAGGTGAGCAGTACAAAGACAAGGGTGTCTTTCCTACAGTCAAGCATGGTGGTGGGAGTATCATGGTCTGGAGCAGCTCCAGAATGAGTGATGCCCGTACTGGGGAGCTACAGTTCATTGAGGGAACCATGAATGCCAACATGCACTGTGACATATTGAAGCAGAGCATGGTGCCCTCCCTTCGGAGACTGAGCTGCAGAGCAATATTCCAACATGACAACGACCCCAAACACACCTCCAAGATGACCACTGCCTTGCTAAAGAAGCCGAGGGTAAAGATGATGGACTGGCCAAGCATGTCTCCAGACCTAAACCCTATTGAGCATATATGGGGCATCCTCAAAAACGGAAGGTGGAGGAGCGCAAGGTCTCTAACATCCACCAGCTCCATGATGCCATCATGGAGGAGGGGAAGAGGACTCCAGTGGCAACCTGTGAAGCGCTGGTGGACTCCATGCCCAAGAGGGTTAAGGCAGTGCTGGAAAATGAAGGTGGCCACACAAAATATTGACACTTTGGGCCCAATTTGGACATTTTTACTTAGGGGTGTACTCACTTTTGTTGCCAGCGGTTTAGATGTTAATGGCTGTATGTTGAGTTATTTTGAGGGGACAGCAAATTTACACTGTTATACAAGCTGTACAGTCGTTACTTTACATTGCAGCAAAGTGTCATTTCTTCAGTGTTGTCAGATGAAAAGATAGAATGAAATATTTACAAAAATGTGAGGGGTGTACTCACTTTTGTGAGATACTGTGTATATATATATATATATATATATATATATATATATATATATCACACTATATATACACAGCTGTTTTGCCTTGCATTTCTATTTTATATTGAATGGGTTCACATAAAGGTAAAGGTTCACATATACTTTAAGATAATCAGTCAGGGCAAAGTGCAACTGTGAAATGTGTAGTACAGCAATGCATAGCAAAAATAATTCACGTTATTGTGGTCAGATTTGCAGTACCTAATTTATGGTTGGTGTTTATTAGCTAATACACTTTTTGATACACACAAATTAGACACTCTAGGTTCTCCCCATTGCTAACATATATACTTAATAATAAATTCCTAAAATCGTTGGGGTTACATCAGTAAGGACCATTAAGCAAAAACTGAGTTTAAAGCGGTGGTATCCCCAAAAAATGATTTTTATCTACAGGTAAGCCTATAATAAGGCTTACCTGTAGGTAAAATGAATATCTCCTAAACCTGTACGGTTTAGGAGATATTCCCCCTGCAAGCAGACGCTGACGTCATGGCGCATGCCCCTTGATGTCCGGCAAAGGACCTTGCCGGAAAGTTAGCCGGAAAGACAGGCTCCCGTACACATGCGCGGGAGTGACGCCTCGCGGCTCTGGCCACTCACAGAGCCAGAGCCGCATACCCGGAAGGATCCATCGACTGAAGATGGCAGCTCCCTCTTCGGGGACCGGGCAGCCCTGTCAGAGCTTGGTTCTGAGGAAAGTATTTCATAATGTGCTAGTATGTGGTGCATACTAGCTCATTATGCCTTTGCCCTGCAGGTGTTTTTCTCTTTCTAAGGGGGATACAACCGCTTTAAAAACCTGATTTAACTCAACCACCAGAGGAAAAAGCAACATATATATGGCAACTCACTGGACTATATTAAAGTATTACTTTATTGATTATCAAGAATAATTAGAATATACAAATCAATATATTGGATAATAATATATAATAATCCTAATACACTTTTTACCTTTATATTGAAAAACCTGTTAGGGCTCATTTGCACAAGCGCTGTGGCTTGTAGAGATTAAATTTATGTAGCTGAAGCCGCCTGGAGGTAGACAGACAGTCCATATATCTTAGTACGGCCAATTGCCCTAATGTGACAGGTGTGCAGGGCAGGGCCGGATTAACATAGGGGCTATTGGAGCTGTAGCTCCAGGCCCCTACCTTAAAACACCATATGTCACAAAAACTGCATAAGAAGTAATATGTCACAAGAACGAACACCTTAAGTCACAGATTATTCTAATTACTTGGACTATTGTTTACTGAACTATTTCAATGCTGTACCATTTTTTATTTTTTATTACCATAAGTGGAGGATATCCTGGGATCGGCAATATCCATCCTAATATTTGGTTTTTACCATTGAGTACATCCCATTAGTAGTACATTATCATCTTCTTACCTGAGATATAGAGGAAAGGCATAGGACCTTTTTGAATTACATACACTTGAATGCTAGCACATATATACTAGCACATTAACTGGCACTTATTGCACTATTAAGGCCTCATACACACGGACGTTTTTTGACGCCGGCGTTTTCTGGCGTTTTTTGCAGCTCTCCATGTTAGTCAATGGCCCCATAAAAACGTTGGCGTTTCTGAGCTGTAGGTGGCGTCGGCGTTAGTGAGCAGAAAGTAGAACCCATGGCCATCGCGTTCTGAGGCTGTAACATTTTGACGTTTTTTGACGCCGACGCCACAATATGCCAAGAAACGCCAACATATGCCACCATATGCCACCTATTATTATACCGGCGTTTTCCGGCATTTTTTGACGCCGACGTTTTTAGGTTGAAAAATAGCAGAGGGATGATTTTTTTAAAAAACGCCTATTGACGCCGACGCTCACTAACGCTCAAAAACGCCAATGCATAACGCCAAAAAACGTCGACTTTTTTTCCTTGACGTCGGACCCGACGTTTTGTTTATTTTTTTTAGATACGCCCGTGTGTATGAGGCCTTATACTTTATGTTTTAAGATTTTTGGCACTGACCACCACACCATGTCACACATTTGACACATTGAACCTGTATTATATCTATTTTATATATTGTCTATTTACATTTTATATCTATATTGGTTTATCGCTTAAGGGAACACACCCCAGATATAGTTTATGATTTTATGTCATTTTATCTATAGCACTTGGCACATATACACTTTATATATTTGTAACCAGTGGGAGGGTCACACCCCCATCTCAACATATGACAACAACATATAAGGTCCACACCTATTTCCCAATACTCAGACAGCGCCACGTCCAGGCACAACCACTATCATTTCTTTATACTAGACCTTTACTTTTCTATATATTAGTTATAACCTTCAAAAGAGTAACAAAAGTAGAGAAAACAGTCTCGTGCCCTTTAACATCCCGTCATGCTTTATACTTTCTTAGGCTCGATTCACATCAATGCATGTTGCTTTTCAGAGTTTTTTCACTGCTTTTCACTTTTCTTTTACCGCATTTTATTTTTTGTTTTTTATTATATTAGATTTTATTTTTTGGGAAAATTTTGTTGCTAGGCAGATTTAAACTGCAAAACGCAAAACACGGCAAAAACGCAGTAAAAACGCAGCACTTGCGTTTTTCATGCTTGCCCATTGAAGTCTATTACATGCAAAATGCTGCTTTTTGCATGAAAAAAAGACCCTTTCCAAAAACTCAGAGGCATAAAAAGCATTGATGTGAACATCTTCCATAGGAACCCATGTTTAAAAGAAATCCCTGCATTTCTGCAAACTGCAAAATGCATAAAAAAACGCACTAGTGTGAATGGAGCCTTAGTAATGGCGTATTTGACATCATCTCATACGCATATTGTGTAATGCAGTTGCCTTAGCAGGGATAAAAAAAAACCTCAACCCCCCTCCGCCTCATTCCAGTCTCTGATAACTGGCAATGGGATCTGTGTGAGCACAGCTGTGATTTTACAGACCTAACCCTCTCTGAGAATATGCGTGTGCTTCCTAACTACTCACAGACTATCTGAGCTAGTAGTAAAGGATTGCAATCAAAGTCTTACCTTCTTTCCATTCACAAAAAACAGCAACTCGCTGGGATCAGTTGGACTTGTCATGTTTAGTGTTCGGTTAAGTGTGCGGGTTTGTGTGTAGCTTGACAAATAGTTTCAGGAACTGAGCCAACATAAGAAAAGAATCCTCCTCCGTGTTTCCATTGGCAGAAGAGTTGTGGGAAGTCCACAAACACGATTGTGCCTCCTTCTAGGTCGCATAATAAGGTAAAAATATTACACAATGTTAGACAAGCAACTTGGCTGCAGTTATGCACAGTAACCAATTAGCTTCCAACTTCAGCTTGTTCAATTAAACTTTGACAATAAGCCCCCGTTCACATCGGGCCGTTTTGACATGCGATTTGACATGTCAAATCGCCACCGATTGCCGGCAATGGCACCGTCCGAATTGGTGCGGCACCAACTTTGCGCCGCCACACCAATTCCCAAAAGTAGTTCCTGTACTGCTTTTGGCAACTTCAGGAGCAGACTGACATGCCGGTTTGCTCGCACAATTTCAAACTATCCCTCAGTGGGAGCGTGGGATAAAACCTGGAAGCTGATATGTACAGCTGCACCAGATTCTGTGCGCACCAGTTTTAGTAACTCTCCCCCACTGTGTTCCATGAAGGCATTCATTTTAACCACTTCAGCCCTGGACGGATTTACCCCTTTCCTGACCAGAGCATTTTTTGCGATTTGTTACTGCATCGCTTTAACTGACCATTGCGCTGTCATACGACGTTGTACCCAACCAAAAGAACGTCCTTTTTTCCCACAAATAGAGATTTCTTTTGTTGGTATTTGATCACCTCTGCGCCAGGGCCGGCCCTACCATGGGTCGTAGTGGGTCCATCGGACGCAGGCAGCCCTTTTTAGAGGGGCAGCAAACTGAACCACAGCCACCTCTCCTTCTCTTTATTTACACAGCAAATTGACGACCAAGATTTTTTTTTCAGCAGTTTTGTGTGTCATGATGACAACTGCCCCCCGGGCCGCTCCGCCTGCCCCTATACTACCCTAGCCTGTCCATTAGGAATGGGCTTCATGTTCGGGTCCAACGTGAGTTTGACCAGAACATTTGTTGTTCCTTTGTTCAGGGAAACCAGCACATTATGGGGCATTCGTGGCAACTTTGCGTGCCCCATAATGTTTTCAAATGGCCGCAGAATTCCGCCCGCTTATTGACATGCATGCTTTGGCCAATCAGTGGGCGGCCTGCTGTGAAAGCTTTGATTGGTTAAAGGCAGAGTGCCTTTAGCCAATCACTGCACAGCAGCCTCAATCCACGCCCCACACTCAGGGTTGCCAACCGCCAGTAAATTTACTGACAGTTTGTAAAAATCTGTGATTTTTACAACTGTCTATAAATATCAGGGTCTGATAATTTGTCATGCTGTGCTGACTTTTTACGTGTAAACCAGGCAAACTACTTGATATGGGTATTGTCAGTGTTTCCATGTTGTGTTTAAATATCAATTGTCTTTTTAATAGGAGTTCTGTTATTTTTCGGGTTGCCAGTAAAAAATGTGCTCCGCCAGTAAATTTTCCATGTTTTGCCAGTAAAAAACACTGCAGGAGGTTGGCAACACTGCCCACACTATATAAAGCCGCTTGTACAGCGGCTCTATTTAGTCTGTGAAACGGCGGATAGCTAGCTAGTTTAGGTTGCAGGCAGTTTAGTTAGATAGGTAATTGTAAAAAAACTAAAAAAAAAGATAGATAGATAGATAGATAGATAGATAGATAGATAGATAGATAGATAGATAGATAGAGCTATCTGTATACAGTCAGGTAGTGCAAGAATATATATATATACACACAGCATATTCGGGGGTGCACGTATGGTATATAGTACACCTGACGTGGTATCTTAAAATATATACAGTTTTTAACCCCTTAAACCCCAGAGCCCTTTTTTACATTTGCTGTTTACAAGTTAAAATCCGTTTTTTTTAATAGAAAATTACTTAGAACCCCCAAACATTTTATATATTTTTTTCAAACACCCTAGAGAATAAAATGGCGATTGTGCAATACTTTTTGTCACACAGTATTTGCGCAGCGGCCTTTCAAACGCTTTTTTTTGGAAAAAAATCATTTTTTGAGTTAAAAAATAAGACAACAGTAAAGTTAGCCCATTTTTTGTATATTGTGAAAGAGGATGCTAAATAGATACCATACATGTTACGGTTGAAAGTTGCGCACACTCGCGGAATGGCGACAAACTCTGGTACTTAAAAATCTCTATAGGGGACGCTTTAACATTTTTTAACGGTTATCAGGTTAGAGGTGCAGAGAAGATCTTTTGCTAGAATTATTGCTCACACTCTGGCGATCACGGCAATACCTCGCATGTGTAGTTTGAACATTGTTTTCAAATGCGGGCGCGACTTACGTATGCATTTTCTTTGCTGCACGGACGGTGGCGCTTTAAAATTTTGTTATTTTTTAATTCTTTCTTTTAACACTGTTCCTTTTAAAAAAAAAATCTGATCACATTTATTGCTATCACAAGGAATGTAAACATCCCCCATCCCTCCTTTATACTACACAGTATTCAGATCGCCAAAAACGGCGATTCTGAATACTGTCATTTTTTTAAAACCGGCGCGGTTTTGAGTTGTAACGTTGCTTCCGGAAATGTACAAAGGAGTCCCGATCGAATCCTTCCACAGGGACTCCACACAGCCAGCAGACGTGCCGGATCTGAGCTTCGGGCTCCCCATAAAGAGTACCTGTCACCATATATTACTATCACTGTTTACATTCCTTGTGATAGCAATAAAAGTGATCAGATTTTTTTAAAACAAAGTGTTAAATTAAAAAAAATGTAAAAAATAAAAAACTTAAAAAAAATTTTTAAAGAGCCACCGTAACCGCAAGCTCGCGCAGCAAAGAAAACGCATACGTAAGTCACGCCCGCATATGAAAATGGTGTTCAAACCACACATGTGAGGTATCGCCACGATCGCCAAAGAATGAGCAGTAATTCTAGCAAAGGACCTCCTCTGCACCTCTAACCTGGTAACCGGTAAAAATTTTTAAAGCGTCACCTATAGAGATTTTTAAGTACCGGAGTTTGTCGCCATTCAGCAAGTCTGCGCAATTTCCAACCGTGTCATGTATGGCATCTATTTACTCGGTGTAACATCCTCTTTCACAATATACAAAAAAATTGGGATAACTTTACTGTTGTCTTATTTTTTAACTCAAAAAATCAAATTTTTAACTAAAAAATTGCGCTTGAAAGACCGCTGTGCAAATACCGTGTGACAAATAGTATTGAAACAATCGCCATTTTATTCTCTAGGGTGTTTGAAAAAAATATATAATGTTTGGGGGTTCTAAATAATTTTCTAGCAAAAAAAATGATTTTAACTTGTAAACAACAAGTGAAAAAAAGGGCTCCGGGGCTTAAGTATGGAATTTAAGGGGAACCCTGTGCCAATTTTTTTAAAAAAATGAAGTGGGGTTCCTCCCAGAATCCAAACCAGGCCCTTCAGGTCTGGTATGGATTTTAAGGGGAACCCCGCGCCAAATGTAAAAAAAAAATGGCGTGAGGCCCCCCCCAAAATCCAAACCAGACCCTTATCCGAGCATGCAGCCCTGGCATGGCAGGAGGGGGTGGAAACGAGCGAGCACCCCCCTCCGAACCATACCAGGCCACGTGCCCTCAACATGGGGAGGATGCTTTGAGGTTGCCCCAAAGCACCTTGTCCCCATGTTGATGGGGAGAAGGGCCTTATCACCACAACCCTGGCCAGTGGTTGTTCAGGGTCTGCGGGCAGGGGGCTTATCAGAATCTGGAAGCCAGCTTTAATAAGGGGGCCCTCAGATCCCGACCCCCCCATGTGAATAGGTTTGGGGTACATTGTACACCTACCCATTGACCAAAAAAGGAGTGTAGTGTAAAAAAAAATAAGAGGCAGTTTTTGACAAGTCCTTTATTTTGTAAAATAGCTCTTTCTTCCTCCATCTTCTCCTGGCCCAGTTCTTCTTCTGGTCTTCTGCTTTTAGTCTTCTTGCTTCCTCTCTTCATTTTCAATCTTCAATCATCATCTTCTTTCACTGCCGCCGCTCTCTCTCTCTCTGCTGCTGCAGGCCAGCCCCTGCGCGTCTTCCAGAATGGGCTCTAACCCAAGAGTCAAGAGTTAAGAGTCAAGAGTGGGAGTGCCGCTGGGACAGGGGCCACGGGAGAAGTCAGACACGTATGGACTGTGGAGAGGAGACTATGGGATAAAACCAGAGCCGCCAAGCTGGAGCCATCAGACTGAGTCCTGCACAGTGCAACTGAGAGGAGGTCAGTGACAGCACCACCAGGCCAGTCTGGGGGGGAGGGGTTCTGATGTAAGGGGGCTCTGATATAAAGGTTCCCCCCTATATAAGTAATCCACCCCTTACCTTAGTGCATTTACTCTATAGAAGGTGGTCTTTGGTCACCAGAGTGCCCCCCACATCAGAGTTCTTGGAGTTCCTCTTTACATCAGAGTCTGCAGGATTCTCCCTTACAGTGCAAGGGGGAACTCAGTCTGCGGACCCTGTTGCAAGTGGAAACTCTGATGTAAAGAGAACGCAGTGGACTCTGGTATCAGGTGGTTTCTGGTCACCAGAGCCCCCCTCTACATCAGAGTCCCCCTTAGATCATGATCTGCAGCATTCCCCTTTATGTTCCCCTTTACATAAGTGTTCCCTTTTACTGTAAGGGGGGAATCCTGCAGACTCTGATGTAAGAGGGAACTCTGTGCTGGCTGGGTTATAGTAACCTGACCTTCATGTCAATGGAGAAATATGTTTTTTTTTTACTTTTGTTTAACAAGTGCCAGAAGGCTAAGGAACCATTCCCAATATGCAGTGCAGCTTAGGCATGTGCAGAGGGAAGGGAAGGGAAGAAAGAACCAAACCGGCATAGTGTAGCACAATTTAAAAAACAAATGGAACTCACAAACGGGTGAGGGGAAAAGAGAGGCGATGATAGTCCACAGTGGATTGTAATAAGCTGGGAGCTGTATGGTAGTCTTTGGTGGAGGAGAAAGCTGGCTGTGGTGTGGAGCAATATGAGCCTGGAATCCATGCAGGGGGACAGGGGTCAGGCTGCTTTGATGCAGCTACGCAAATCTATTCACGGTATACTGGGAAGACACGCAGATATGGGCTCAAAATAAATACTCATATCATCTAGTGTATTATGGCAGGTATATAGATGATATTATCATTTGGCAAAGAGACAACAACACGATACAAGAATTTTTCAATTACTGTAACAACAATCATCTTGGGATTTATTTCACCTTGGTATCAGATCCCAACACGCTTGTTTTCTTGGATCTAGAACTTTTCCATGATCAGGAGGACCGGAATATTTGCTCCAGGACACATTTTAAACCCACCGCCGGGAATTCACATGTGTCCAGCTGGCACCACAAAAAATGGGTTCAGAATATCCCTTAGTGCCCAGGGGCGACTTGCGCTCCAACGTGAGTCGCCTCAAGTCGTCCCAAGTTGCTTCACATTTGAAATCCCATTGAAATGAATGGGAGCCATCTTAATGTAAACTACTGAAGTCAGAGCGACTTCAGAAAAGGTTCCTGCATGACTTCTAGGTGACTTCTATCCGACTTGTGCCCATAGAATTGAATAGAAGTCAGATCCCCCATCTAATGTAAGCGACTTTACAGTTAAAAGAAAATAATTTATCCAGGGCAATCCCTTCTCTTCCTGCTCTGATTGGCCACGGGCAAAGTCACCTGGCATGAAGTCGTGTTGTAAGTCGCCTGAAGCCGCACTGAAATCGCCTAGTAAAGTTGCTCTGAAGTCGGGTCACCCTGTGTGAATCCAGCCTTACAGTCAGTTCTGCAGGCTGAAATGGAATTGCAGTACCATGGAAAACTATAAGTCCCAAAATCTGATCCTCAAACAAAAGGGCATCATGAGGAAGATATACCGTAGATCAGGCAATTCAAAAATATCTTGATCAATATACAATGACAGTTTCTTCTGACACCGATAACAAACAACCTCCTATAAAAAGGCCCATTTTTCATCACGCAATACAACACTAAACATTGGCCCATTAAAAGATCTTTAAACAAATATTGGGGTATCCTACTTAATGATCCCAAACTACATGACCACATCTCTTCCAAGTCGAGTGCGGTGTTCAAGAAGGCAAGAAATATCAGAAATTACATTGCTCCAAGTAAAATCAAAAGTAATAATAACATTGTGGGTCAGATCACCATTCCAAAGATTTCATCTCTCATTGGTATGTACCAATGTTGTAAAAAGCTCTGCCTTACCTGTGCCCATGTCACACATGGCCAAAAAACATTAAACGCTCGAAGAGATCATTTGTGTACGATTCAGGAATTTCTCACCTGCTCCTCCAGCTACGTTGTCTACCTTGTCACTTGCCCCCGCAAGAAGTGTTATGTAGGACGCAATATCAGAACTCTTTGAGCCAGATTTGGAAAACATAGGAGGAGCCTCAAGGATGACCCTCCTAGATTCAGTATAGCACGTCACTTTGAAACTTATCACAATAAAGATCCCTCATTATTCAAGGTTACAGCTATTCAATCAATTCCAGGCACTTTGCCAGAAGGAGAAAGGTTTAAAAAATTTTACGCTCAGGAGACATATTGGATATATAAACTTAATAGCCTAACACCTGAAGGCTTGAACGTAGAATTGGAGCAATCATTATAGCCAATCATTTACATATCATTTGTATATCACATACAGTACATGGAATATAGTCCTTTACATAAATCACCGGTTATACAGGGTTCTCCTGTAATTTTGATTTTATTGATTTTACATCAGTTTGCTTTGTTATATTCTATGGGATCATTCCAACCATATTTACAACTTCTAATATTATCTATTTATGATTATATATGACTCGCACAGTCATTCTTTGTTATCCTATATTTGTTACTGTTATACCTGAAGGATTGCACATGCACTGTTACTTTAAGGCTAGCTCCACCCAGGAGTGATGACAAGGGTCAAGGGGTATGGAAGCCATCTTAGGAGGACAGTGTGATGCAGCCAAGTGTAAGGACGGCATGCTAAGAGATATCTTGTGATGTTGGATTATACAGTGAGTACTGAAATAAATATCAGTTGTTCCAGACAACAGTCTCATGTCTCTCACAACTCAGAGAATATAACAGTGACAACAAGGATGGGATGTACAAAGCTACTATCAGCTTGAGAGACAGAGACAAAGGCAGTGTGGATTTGCACCTGGATAAAAGCAGTCACAGAGCCCAGCAGGAAAATGTCATTAATCGGGACATTAAAGCGGTAGTAAACCCTAAAAGCTGTTTTTACCTACAGGTAAGCCTATAATAAGGCTTACCTCTAGGTAAAAAGAATATCTCCTAAACCTGCATGGTTTAGGAGATATTCGCCCTGCATGCAGCCGCTGACATTAGCGGCGCATGCGCTCTGACAAACCGGCCGAGGCGGCCGGCAACTCAGAGCTGGCTGCCGAAGCGAAGAGCTCCTGCGCGCATGCGCGGGAGTGACGTCACGCGGCTCCGACCACTCACAGCGCCAGAGCCGCGTACCCGGAAGAAAGAAGAGGACAAACATGTCAGCGTCCTTAGCACTGACCGACTCGGGCATCGGGGGCCTCGTTCTAAGGTAAGTATTTCATAATATGTTAGTATGCGATGCATACTAACATATTATGCTATTGTCTTGCAGTATTTTTTTTTTTTTTTTTGTCAGCGGGTTTACTACCGCTTTAAGTGAATTTGATGGAGAACAGACATCCTGGAGTTCCTGGGTTGAGAGACTTGAACAGTATTTAAATGCAAATGCCATCCCAGGCGACAGGCAAGTAGCAGGATTTCTTACAGTGCTTGGTGCTAAGACATATGACACTCTTAGGGATCTTCTTTTCCCTGCAAAACCAGCAACTAAGACATTGGCAGAGCTCTTGACACTGTTAGAGGATCACTTCCAGCCTAAACCACTAGAGATTGCAGAAATATTTTGTTTCTATCAGCGGCAGCAGCAGCCAGGTGAAGAAATTAAGGCTTATGTGCTCGCCCTTCGCAGACTAGCCTCTACCTGTTCTTTTGGGGAGTACTTACCTACTGCACTGAGATAAGTTTGTCGTGGGACTGAATAGTGAGTCTAGCCAAAAGAGACTGTTGACAGAGAAAGACCTTACTCTTACAAAGGCAAGTGAGATCAGTAATGGAGATGGCTGTGAAAGATACAGAGGAATTGAGCCCCCAGAGCAGAAGGGAAGAGGTGAAAGAGGAAGTTTTCCGAACAGCAGTCCAGCCAACTGCCGCAAACTGGAAATACAGACCCCCACCAAGCCAGGAGTCAGCTTGCTACCGTTGTGGGAAGACAGACCATGACTACAAAGTCTGTCGGGTTTAAGAATCAAACTTGTCATAATTGCGGTAAGACAGGCCATCTGAAACGGGTGTGCCATAGCAAGAAGGTGCGGGATAAATAACCTCTTCACCCCAGGACAAAGACCTATATGGTGGGAAGATATACATCATCATCTGAGTCAGAGGATGAGGAAGTGCTTCACAGATTAAACATTCATCATATGCATTCAGCACCCTCCACAATGACTGTAGAGGAACCGTTGAGGGAAAGAAACTCAAGATGGATGTAGACACAGGAGCGGCAGTGTCAGTTATCACCCAGAAACAATGGAGACAACTTCAGACCCAAACAACTGTCTGCCCAACACCAATCAAACTGCAGACCTATTCAAAACAGATACTCCACCCACTGGGTTACGCTACAGTGCAGGTATCCTACAAGGGTCAGACAAAAATACTGCCATTATATATCCTAGAACATGGGGGACCCCCTCTCTTTGGGAGAGACTGGATTGCTCACTTTGGTGTGCCAGACATTGCCATAAACCCCTGTAACACTGTTACAATTCCCTCAGGAGATGGTGAAGGATGGGTGGTGTCCCTGAAACAGCGGTTCCCAAAGATCTTTGATAACCAGTTAGGGAAAATAAAGCATGACTGTGTGAGACTCAAGCTGAAACCCAACGCTCAGCCTAAGTTCTTCAAAGCTCGGACAGTACCTTTTGCACTCCGAGCAGGAGTGGAAGCTGAACTAAGTCGGCTGGAGGAACAAGGTGTTATCTCGAAGGTAGAGCACAGCGAGTGGGCATCACCAGTTGTACCAGTAAAGAAAGCGAATGGGGACTTACGCATTTGTGGCGATTTCCTCATGGCATTGAAGTCCCAACTTGAGATAGACCAGGATCCCCTACCCAGAGTAGATGATATTTTTGCCTCTCTTGCAGGGGGTCAAAAGTTTACTAAGCTTGATCTTAAACAAGCATATTTACAGTTTGAGGTCCATCCTTCGTCCTGCAAGTTTCTAACAATCAACACCCACAAGGGACTGTATGAATACAATCGGATGGTGTTTGGTGTAGCCTCCGCCCCAGCCATTTGGCAACGAAAAATGGACGAGATTTTGGCAGACATACCTTTCACGCAGTGCCTGCTAGATGATATGCTCATCACGGGATGGACGGACCAGGAACACAAGCAGAACGTGGAGCTTGCGTTGGCGAGACTCCAAGAGCATGGTCTAAAAGTGAACTTAGCGAAATGCCAATTCATGGTGTCTAAATTGGAGTTTTGTGGCCACCTTGTGGATGCGGAGGGTATACACACCACAGAAGCCAAGGTTGATGCTTTAGTCAAGGCTCCAGCCCCAACCAATGTCCATCAGCTGCGATCATACCTTGGCTTGCTGAACTATTACCACAAATTCCTGCCAGATCTGGCACACACCTTGTTTCTGTTGAACAAGCTTTTAGAGAAACACTCCAGATGGGACTGGTCGGCTGCATGCCAACATGCTTTCGAAGTTTGCAAGCGGAAGCTGTTGGCGTCACGCTTGCTTGTGTACTATTACCTTCAGAAGCCTCTCACCTTGGCTTTTGATGCCTCACCCTATGTTCTGGGGGCTGTACTATCTCACATCTTACCAGATGGGTCAGAAAAACCAGTGGCTTTGCCTCCAGGTCCTTGACAAAAACAGAAAGCAATCACTCACACATTGACAAAGAAGCTCTTGCGCTGATATGGGCAATTAAGAAGTTTCATCTTTACCTGTATGGCAGGGAATTCACCATACTGACGGACCATAAACAACTCCTTCAAATCTTTAGCCCTGACAAAGGCATCTCTCAGACGACTGCGGCCCGCCTCCAACGCTATGCCCTATTCTTGGGAGCATACAGCTACAAAATCCAGTATCACAGTCATGATGCCAATGCTAATGCAAACGCAATGTCCCGACTGACGGGGACATCGACGGACTCTTCTCCACCGGTCAAGAGTTGTCGTTACACCAGCCTGTCCTTCTTGTCTTCTGGCAAGATAGCAGCCCATACAGCCAAGGACTCCTTCCTGAAAACAGTACTCTCCTGGGTACGGTCCGGTTGGCCTGCAACCGTCACACAGGAATACGAACCCTATTTCCGTAGGCATATGGAATTAACTGTGGCTGGCAACTGTGTTTTATGGGGAGACCAAGTGACCATTCCACAGACCCCCACCCCCCCGGAGACACATTCTGGACTTGCTACATACTGGTCATCCCGGGGCACATGTATGAAACAAAAGGCCCGAGGCTATGTATGGTGGCCGAACTTAGACACAGATATCACTACATATGTGAATGCTTGTGCTGGATGTGCCCAAACTGCAAGAGACCCTTCTCAAGGGTGCGTCCAGCCCTGGACTTGGCCCAAGGTCCCCTGGTTTCGCCTACACTTGGACTTTGCAGGCCAGATCATAGGACACACCTTCTTGATCACAGTTGATGCCCATTCAAAGTGGCCTGAGGTCATTCCCATTACTCAAATTGTTTAGAGAAAGGGGGATCCCGCGCTACAGTGGATATGAGTGTTATTCTGGGGAAGCTGCCCTCCTGCTTTTCCAAAGGAAAATTAAATATATAAAACAGTATGCCAGGAGATGGCGCTAACCCTGGGGCAATAGTCCTATGCAGACTCAACCCTATTGCACACGACACCCTGGTTTTAAAACCATATATAAAACAGAATAAAGTGCATATAGTGACAGTGTATGTAAACGTTGTGCTGTGCGTATAAATGAGTGTCTTATTCTTCAAATAATAAATTATAGTATTTGTGTAAAGCAGAAAACCCAAAAATGAAATCCTTCCGTTATCATACAAAAGTATCAAATAAGTGAATGGACTTTGAGTTATTTTGTTGTAGTTGATAATCAGATTATAATATAATAATGTCCATAGATAAGAAAACACATTAACAGTCTCTTGCAAAATTCCAAATATTGAAAGGAATGTGTTCAGTGACTTTCGGTGATAATGCTTCAAGACTTGCAAAAGTGATCCAGTGATTTCACTCCGTGCTCCCCTCCTGTGTCCCTACTCACCAGAGCTAGGTACCCCTGCAGGGGTAGCTCGCCTATGCTGAATTTTTATCCCAGTCAGCTTGGGTTGGAATCCTCAATGCCGGACTTTTTCCAGTAACGATCCCCTTGATGGTCCTCCTGTGCTCCGGTGCAGCGTTCTACAATGTGAAATCCCTCCGGTGTAGTGGAGTATAAAAGGACGAAAATCCAATATAGTGTAAAACCGTATATTTTATTGTCCAGATAAAATAAGTAAAAAGTATTGCTGGGTCCCCGTGGTGATACAATGGGAACAGTATGCGGTTGGTAGCTCGGCTACCGTTTGAGAAAGAGACGTCTCCCTTCCTCTTACTAAAGCTGGCGTTCCCTGCACCAAAGCGGCGAACCCGAGCGTGGCGTCAAAACGTTTGGACGTACTCACTGGCCCCGTCTTACGCGTTTCATCATCGGACGTCTTCGGAAGCGGTGGCCATTTTGGTACTCCACGCATTTATATATACACCCAAAAGGGGTCGTCTGATTAAGGTGTCGTCACATGACTAAATTTTTAGTGAACGTCGGCCATGTTTTTGGTAGTATAAAACCGAAGGAGGAAATATTTAAAACCGAAGAGAGGAAATATTTTAAAATAGAAGGACGGAAAACTTTTTATAAGAGGGAGGATGAAAGACTTTAGGAACTAAAAGAACAGAGGGTCCGAAGATCCAAATGTTGGTTACATGTGAAGGGGTGGGGTACCCGCGGGAGAAAACTCCAAGGCTGAAAATGAGTAAAAAAAAAAAATAAAAAAAAATAAATAAAAAAAAGTAAAAATAAAAATAGTAGTAAACTCTCCGCAGACCGGAAGGGCTGCGCCTATCCATACAAAGTGGTAACAACCCACAAACGTACCATAAGAGGAAGCGAGCCTCTCTTCCTCAGAATACATATCATACCAGATACAACTACATAAAAACATAAAAATAAGTACATAATATAATACATTTGAACTGCTATTCAGAGACGACTCACATTGAGTCTCTGGTGGGGTGGTGTTTGTAACTATAGTACTGATGAGAAGAATCTGGCAATGGTACCCTGTGATAAACAAAAGGGGGAATAAATATAATATGTAAACTATTGAGTGAGAATAGGCATCGTAGGTGCCACAAGGTGAAAAAATGTGAATGTGTGAAAGTGGAGGTAAAAAGTAAAAATAAAATGTATATATAAAAAATTATATACATCATTTTTTTTTTTTTCATATATATAAAAATACATACACATATAAAAAAGAGAAGTGGAAAAACGTATTGTACTCGAATGAAAAGCCAGAAATATATAAATATAAATATATGTAGAAGGGTGTTCAGGACTGTGGGATTGAGTATAGCAAACAAGTAGCTTCTAGGCGTGTTGGTACTGGATCAGATACAAGTAGAATAGATCCAGAGATGTGCATGTAAATAAAAATAGAAATAGAATTATATAGGTGTTAAGGAATATGGGAACTCGATATATAGAATAATAAAAAATATAATAAAAATAGTAAAAAAGTGGTGAAAATTTTTTTAAAAAAACAAGTAACTTCTAGGTGTGTTGGTAATTGGTCAGAAAAACGGATTGTTCCAGACATGGGACATATACGCTATAGAGGAAGGACTTTTAAAAGAGGAATTATCCAGGAGCTAAAGTAAAAAAGGCCACATGGGATATCAATTAAAAAATTAATTAACTAATTGAAATGTTAAAAAAAAAAATATATATATATATATATATATATATGATCCTAAAAATTGGATAAGAAAGAGTTAAGATCTATGTCAGTGATCGCAAACCTTGGCACCCCAGATGTTTTGGAACTACATTTCCCATGATGCTCATGCCCTCTGCAGTGTAGTTGAGCATCATGGGAAATGTAGTTCCAAAACATCTGGGGTGCCAAGGTTCGCCATCACTGATCTATGTCAACGTTCAGTCCCCCTGGCACAAGACTGCGTTTCATTCTGTGAAATAGCTGTCCTTTTGCTCCCTCCTCTCCAGTTATTCTTAATTCTATCAATTCCATAAAAAATGAGGCAGGAGGGGTCTTTATGATGAAACTCTTTAAAATGCCGTGATAAATTATGCTTGGGGAATCCTTTTTTGATATTATTAATATGTTCCTGGATTCTCATGAATAGAGGTCTTGTGGTCCTCCCTACATATTGCAGGTGGCAGGGGCATTCAATAATATATGTTACATGGGTACTGGTGCATGTGATCAGTTCCTTTATTCGATACTCTTTGTTAGATGTTCTGGCTTTGAAGCTTTCTTTTTTTCTTGGTTGCGCCTTGCTCACTTTGCAAGGTAAGCACCTTTGACACCTATAAAAGCCTTTTAAATTGCTCAAGAGTTTGACTTCTGTTGGTGGATTTATTACATTGTGAACCAGATGTCTCCTTAGAGTTGGGGCCCTCTTGTAAATAAATTTTGGCCTTTGAGGTATTAATTTCCCTAAAACCTTATCTGTTTTTAAAATAGGCCAGTACGTCTTAAAAATCTTCTCCACCATTTTGTACTGCCTATTAAAACCAGTAATGAAGGGTACTTCATCATCCTTCTTCGAATTGTTTCTAGCGTTGGCAAATAATTGGCTTCTGGGAATATTTCTGACCACCTCCTTTGTTTTCATTAGTTCCTGCAGAGGGTATCCTTTTTCTCTAAATCTGTTAATTAATACATTCGCTTGTGTCTCAAAGTCCTCATCTCTCCAGCAGTTCCTCCGTATCCTTATGAGCTGTCCCTTTGGAATATTCCTTATCCAACCTGGATGATGACAACTGGACGTTGGGATATACCCGTTCCTATTCGTACTTTTGAAAAAAGTTTTGGTATATAACCTATCATCCACTTTGAATATCTGTAAGTCTAAATAGTTGATTTCTGTGTGACTCCAATTTCCTGTGAAAGTAATGTCATAGACGTTATGGTTGAAACCTTCCAGGAACCTCTGTAGCAATGCCTCGGATCCTTCCCATAGGATGATCACGTCATCAATATATCTTCTATATAGTTTTAGTTCAGGTCTCATGGTCGTGTATATGTATTGTTCTTCCCACATATCCATGAATAAGTTGGCGACGCTAGGTGCATATTTGGCCCCCATAGCGACGCCTTTCTCCTGCACATAAAATTGATGGTCGTACCAGAAGTAGTTGTTCTCCATTGCCATTTTCAAACCTTCTAGGATGTATTCTACTTGTTCCTTTTTTAAAGTGGAGTTCTTGTTGAGGGCCTTTTCTACTCCCGTTAGTCCATGTTTCTGTATTATGCTGGTGTATAGTGAATTGACATCCACCGTGGCTAATATGCAATTTTCCACATTCCCTACATCTTCGAGTTCTTTAATAAGCTGTGAACTGTCTCTCAAGTATGACCTTCCTTCCTTTACTAGTGGCTTCAGGTATTGATCTAGGTATTCACCTAGTCTAGAAAAGATTGAATTTATACCACTGATAATGGGTCTCCCCGGTGGTTTGTCGAGTTTCTTATGTATTTTCGGCAGGTAGTACATGACCGGTGTTTTTGTAGATTCCGAAAAAAGGTATCTAGCCTCTTTTTTATTTAAAATTCCTCTGTCCTTGCCTTTCTTGATGAAAGCTTTCAACTTTTTCTCATATTCCTTTTTGGAGTTTTTCTTGAGTTTTTTGTATGTATGTTTGATGTTCAATAAGTTGGTCATCTCTTCCTCATAATCTTTTTTTGTCTAGTATAACCAGGCCGAATCCTTTGTCCGCTGGCCTGATTACCACATCTTTTTTCTTTCCCAAAGTTTTGATAGTGTTCCATACATTCCTATTCTTACCTCTCTTCTTTTTCTCGAGATCTTTTAGGTCTTTCTCAACCATCTTCCTAAAAGCTCCTATGCACTCACCCCCTGGTATATTGGGGTTGAAAACTGAATTATTTCTGAGTGTAGTGTGTACAAATTCCGTGGTTGGAGGCATATTTTGTGTGGTATTAAGAGCAAAATGTTTCTTTAACTTTAATTTCCTGATGAATTTGTGTAAATCAATAAATACTTCAAAACCATCCAGATTCTTATCTGGGGCATATTTCAGTCCCTGATCCAACAAGGAGGGGAGCACGGAGTGAAATCACTGGATCACTTTTGCAAGTCTTGAAGCATTATCATCGAAAGTCACTGAACACATTCCTTTCAATATTTGGAATTTTGCAAGAGACTGTTAATGTGTTTTCTTATCTATGGACATTATTATATTATAATCTGATGATCAACTACAACAAAATAACTCAAAGTCCATTCACTTATTTGATACTTTTGTATGATAACGGAAGGATTTCATTTTTGGGTTTTCTGCTTTACACAAATACTATAATTTATTATTTGAAGAATAAGACACTCATTTATACGCACAGCACAATGTTTACATACACTGTCACTATATGCACTTTATTCTGTTTTATATATGGTTTTAAAACCAGGGTGTCGTGTGCAATAGGGTTGAGTCTGCATAGGACTATCGCCCCAGGGTTAGCGCCATCTCCTGGCATATTGTTTTATATATTCCCATTACTCAGCCAACAACTAAGATGACGATTTCCATACTGTTACATCTCGCTGCTACGTTTGGATATCCCAGAGAAATTGTCACGAACAATGGTGCACAATTCACCAGTCAGGAGTTTCAGAACTTCCTGACTGCCCATCACATCAAGCACAAGTTGACTGAACCTTACCACCCAGCTACAAATGGTCAAGCAGAACGGTTTGTGCAGACTTTCAAACGCTATTTCAAAGCTACAGTGGCTGCAAGTAAACAATAGTCCCTGTCACCCCAGCAGCTGGACTCCTTCCTTTCTGCTTATAGAAACACACCACATGCAACCACGGGGAAAACTCCAGCTGACTCCTCCTGGGTCAGCAGCCATGGACTGTTTTGGACATGCTCCATCCTCAAATGGTCCAGGAACATGTACTGCAGTCCCAAGACAAGATGGTGAAACACGACGAGCTCCCCCGGTTCACAACCCAACAAAAGGTATGGGCCCGATCTTATGGGGCTTCCAACACCCGTTGGCTTCCTGCTATCATTGCAGAGACTTTGGGACCGAGGATGTATATAGGGTCTGCCTGGAAGATGGTTCCATTTGCAGACGGCATGTGGACCAACTGCGTCCTCGTTCTCAGTTACCCGAATACCTGATGCCAGCCGAACCATCAGTGTCTCAAGGGTCTGCACCCAACGGATCAGGATGCACCTGGACTGATGTTTGGGGGGACTTTAAACTTTTGAACTCAGCTCCAACAGAGCCCTCCAGCTCTGGTCCGGAGGTCTGTCCACCCTCTGAGCTAGGGGAGCCCTTCTTGGCCCCGCCAGTGCCCATTCCGGCCAGCCCTGTCTCCTCCGGCCCCGAGTTGCTGAGTACCCGCCCTCAATGACACTGTGGCCCTCCTGACCGGTTTCAGCTGCAGGGCCGGTTATGAGACTTTCGAAGGGGTCGGCGAAAGTGATCTGATGCCATTTTATCCCCGTAGCTGTCCTGAGAAGACTGATCTCACATCTGGACATGGGTGAAGTCCTGTCATTCTCCTGTGCTTTGAGGACTATTGTAGGACAGTTATTAGTTACTGTTTTGTGCCTGTTCTCGCTATGTTTTGTTTGTTGTTTTTTTTTTTTTTTAGGGATGGATGGAAGGTGTTATACCTGAAGGAATCCACATACACATAAGGTTGGCTCCACCCAGGAGTGATGACAAGGGCCAAGGGGTATGGAAGCCATCTTTGGAGGACAGTATGATGCAGCCAAGTGTAAGGACAGCATGCTAAGAGATATCTTGTGATGTTGGATTATACAGTGAGGACTGAAATAAATATCAGTTGTTCCAGACAAGAGTCTCATTTTACAAACTTAGTTTGCTACATACTAAGGCTACTTTCACACTGGGGTGGGGGGGCAGTAGCGGTAAAGAGCCACTAGTTTTAGCGGCGCTTTACCGCTATTATAGCGGAACTAGCTATGCAGGTGGGAGTGGGGCGCTTTTAACCCCCAAGAAGGGGTTAACAAGGGGTTAAAAGCACCTCCGCTCAGCACTTCCGAGGCAGTGTACAGCCGCTTCACAAACGCAGCCCATTAATTACAATGGAGGGGAAGGTGTAGCAGCGGTGTATACACCGCTCACCGCACTGCCCCAAATATACTGCTTGCAGGACTTTTCTTCTCATCCTGCAAGCGCACCGCTCCAGTGTGAAAGCACTCGGGCTTTCACACTGGGGAGAATGGGGGGAAGTTTTTCAGGCACTGTACATGCCCTATTTTTAGCACCGCAGCGCCTGAAAAATGACCCAGTGTGAAAGGGGTCTAAGTGCTGACATCCCTGGCACTGCCACACTGGCAAGTGCTCAAAGACATGTATTTCACTCACCTGGATGTCATGAGGGTAATTAGCAGCTCTATAAATTCCCAGAGGAATTTTCAAACAATCAGGCTGATGAAGGAGGCGTGGTTAAGCTTCTGAAATGTGTCCCGATTGACTCACACTGCGGTTGGACTGACAGCTCCTCTCAGCACTCTAGCTGGACACATTATCTTTGGGCGCACATCCGATTTCTGGATATGCCATCACGGCCACATAGCTCCCAGTTCATTACAATCCACTGCAGACTGTCATTCCCTCTCTTTCCTCCTCACCCGCTTGTGAGTTCCATTTTTTTTATTTTTCTCAATAAATTGTGCTACACTATGCCTGTTTGGCGCTTTCTCCCCCCCCCCCCCCCCCTTTCTTATATTACAGATTGTGGATTTCCAGCCCACAACTGAAAGCGGCCTTGTCAGCACCATAGTGTCAGCCATTTTCCACTAATTGACAATTTTATTCCTATAAGTATCTTGCAATACTTCTTTTTTAACCTGGTACATGGCATTTTATTACTAGAGGATGGGCACAGTGTCAGCACTGTAGTGTTTTTGGTTATGTGCAGTGGGAAGGCAGCTGTGAAGCCGCAAGGAGTCACAGCCGCCTTCCCTTAGTAAACATGCCGGTACTGGGGACCCAAATACTTGTGAAGAACTGACACTGGTGAGGACAGCAATGGATCCCTGGAGGGATAAGTGTCCTTTTATTAAACTTTTTAAATGTTTTAAAGGGGGGGGGCTGAAGATCCTCTTTAAGCCCCCACTCACTGAATGCAGCTTTGAAATCTAGCTACTTCAATGCCGCTGGTTAGTGCAATTTTATATGTAAGTCACTCATCGACAAAAATAGTGCAGGAACCTTTTTCAAATTTGTGCAAGTCGAAGTCACACTGTTATGAACGGTTCTATAGGCACAAATAGGGTGCGACTTGTCATGCGAGTTCAATTAAACTGTTAAATCGCATGTGAAAAGGCCTTGTGCATGAGCTATAATGGTAAAATATCACTAGAGCTGTCTACGGGGAAAAAAAAAATTCACGTCTTTGATAGAATGGGTAGGAGTCAGAACCTCAATCAAGTTTTTATCGCTGCCTGTGTCCTTACTGGGAAGAGTTCTCCTCACGTCCTATCCCAGTGACACCAGGACAGGAAATGAGAGAGAACTTGCAAATGTCTTCACCATCATCCAAGGAAATGAAGTTTGAGTGTTGTTATAGTTAGTTGTTCCTATGTCAGTTTCTAGCAAAATGTAAGCAAATGATCCAGGGTTCAATGACAAGCATGCTGCCATTCAGAAAATTTCACATGATCTACTTTCATTGGTTCTTCTCTTCAAGTTCTTAATGGTTTCTAAAAGCTGAAAACTAAGCATACTCGCCATTGGTAAAAGTGGTTTTCATGAACATGTCCCCAAATTACTGTCTATTTTGATATATAGAGACACCATAGACAGCATAGACAATCACAGACAGTAATGCAAGGGTCATGCCTAGATAGCTTATTCTTGATAATACCCTCCATCTCATTGTTATTTCAGGACAGTTTCACAGAAAGAATGCTTGGTAAAACTGCAGGAGTCCAGGTCTGCCAAATTCTAGAGACGGAATTTGAGCTGGAGCTGCACTTATTCAGGAAACCACAGATGCTTTTTAGGGTTATTGTTAAAACATAGTGAATACAGGATCCATTAAGAAGTAATTGCCTACAGGGAAAATTCAGAGGAGTGTGTGCTTACTTATCTTCTTGTTGCTCAATAGTACAAGGCAGATGCTTCCTAAAATATGGTAGAAGCACATCAAGAGAATACATGAAGCAACATGTTAAGGATTGATGTGACTCCTCCATCACCAGTAGTAGACATAGTTTATTCAAATAGTCTAAGGAAGGTGATATCTTCAGTTTTCTTCTCAGGTTCTCCCAAGAGTCAGCAAAAGACTGATGTTATGAAGGTGGGGTTCCTGGACAGTGGACTTGAAAGCTTCATTAGGCCCCTTTTTCACACGAGTGATTCGATCAGGTCCGCCTGTCAGTTTTTCAGGTGGACCTGATCGGACCCCCCAGTCTCTTCTATGGAGCGGCAGACATCAGTGGACACATGTCTGCTGACATCCACCGCCATCCGCTCCAATCCTGTCCTCCAAAAACAGATGAATGGGGGATCTATTCCCCATCTGTGCTGGTGCCTCGGATGGCATTGGATGGAAACGGACAGGCGGTTTGTTTCCACTGGATTGCCCCATAGACTAGAGCGGGCTGTGTCCCTGTCCACTCTGCATAGTGGAGCGGATACAGACCTATCATCCACCTGCTCAGCAGAGATCAGCGGAGAGCTCCCCCGCTGAGCATGCAAATCCCGCTTTACAGAGGGACACGTGTGAAAGGGGCCAAAAAGCCAGGAAGGTGTCAGCAGTTGCAGCTGTCAAAATGGAGTCTGAATCAGTATTCATAAACATACTGTATAGAAAGATACAATGTAACATAAGGTTACTTTTGTATCATTTTGTTCATCTGCAGATCAAAGGGATGAACTTCGATCTGCAGATTATGTCATTAATCAACCTAACAAGTAAAAAAAAGTAAAAAAGTTTTCTTTAAATTAAATGTACTCTGTTTAACCTCTTTTTAATTCAATCCTTAGTTTACTCTAACTAGCCCAATTTAGTCCTTATTCTACTTTTGCATTGTTATTTTCCTGTCAATTTTTTTGTTTCTACTTTCTTAATCATTACTATTTAAAGTTATTTTTGTAAAGGTTTATCTTTTTTTAAAAAAAATAACAAACATGTCATACTTACCTCCTCTGTGCAGTTGATTTTGCACAGAGTTGCCCCCGATCCTCTTCTTCTCGGGTCCCTCGGCGGCGCTCCTCGCTCCTCCTCTTCTCGAGTAACCCATTGACACAGACAACAGGACTCGGCTCCCGTGTCACTTAGCTTGATTGACAGGAGTGGGAGCCAATGGCTCCCCTGTTATCAATCTAGCCAATCAGTAGCCGAAACACCGGCTAGATCTGGTGTGCTCGTCCCCGACGCGGGAACGACCGGGCTCAGGTAAGTAAACGGAGGTGGGTTAGATGAATACTGCGCTACCTGGTTGTGTGTGAGCGGCTGGCACGACAACAAACAAAGTTGGAGATGACTGGGGGAGCAGAGAGTGCAGCGCTATGTAGAGAGTGGTCTTAGGGTAAGACCATATGTAGGTATGATATTTAAAATGTAAAGGTAATGGGGGGTGGGGTGTAAACCAATATCATGTGCATACTTTCAGTAACAATACAATAAAGTCCTTTTTAAAGTTCATATGCAGATTTGGAGGATCTCCATAGTAGATGCAGAGGAATAAAAAAAGAAAGGTGATGCAGTGCGTTGTCCTAGATTGAACTTGGATTAAAGTGACAAGTGGCTTGACAATCAGGTGCTCGATATGGTGACAATCCACAATGGTGAGTGATTGTACTTACCAGAGGCTGGTAAGGTAGCAGCAAAGAAGATGATAATCCAGATGATCCAGGAGGGATGGAGAAACGTCACAGTGCAAAGTGCTCAAGTGGGTGCTCAGAAAATGTGACAATTCCCACTGTACATGGGTGTGCTTACCAGAGGTTAGTGGTATGAAAGCAGAGGTGCGATGATTCTTTATGGTGTGGATACGGATGAATCCCTTCTCAGTTTGTAGTAGCCCCGGAGTTCCCTTGGAGGGTTCTTATGCCTCTTCAATGGACAAGTGATATCACTCGCAGATGGTTTGGGTTGGAATAAGAACAAGGAAAAACTCCATAGTGTAATTCCGTTTACCACAGAAATGTATTAAATGTGGATTAAAAACACTTACATTGGTTAAAATAAAGATGAGCTCATCAATAAAAATCCAGACAGCAGTGAGTTGGGGTCAGGACCAACGCGTTTCGTTTGCTAAAACGTCTTCAGGGGACCCTGTGGTAAACGGAATTACACTATGGAGTTTTTCCTTGTCCTTATTCCAGCCAAAACCATCTGCGAGTGATATCACTTGTCCATTGAAGAGGCATAAGAACCCTCCAAGGGAATTTCGGGGCTACTACAAACCGAGACGGGATTCATCCGTATCCACACCATAAAGAATCATCGCACCTCTGCTTTCATACCACTAACCTCTGGTAAGCACACCCACGTACAGTGGGAATTGTCGCATTTTCTGAGCACCCACTTGAGCACTTTGCACTGTGCTGTTTCTGCATCCCTCCTGGACCATCTGGATTATCATCTTCTTTGCTGCTACTTTACCAGCCTCTGGTAAGTACAATCACTCACCATTGTGGATTGTCACCATATCAAGCACCTGATTGTCAAGCCACTTGTCACTTTAATCCAAGTTCAATCTAGGACAACGCACTGCATCACCTTTCTTTTTTTATTCCTCTGCATCTACTATGGAGATCCTCCAAATCTGCATATGAACTTTAAAAAGGACTTTATTGTATTGTTACTGAAAGTATGCACATGATATTGGTTTACACCCCACCCCCCATTACCTTTACATTTTAAATATCATACCTACATATGGTCTTACCCTAAGACCACTCTCTACATAGCGCTGCACTCTCTGTTCCCAAGTAAACAGAGGGCTCTGTGGGGCTGCTGAAACAGAAAAAAATTTCACATTAATGCATAGAATGCATTAATGTGAAAAATTGCAAAGGTTTACAACTCCTTGAAACATTGTTTTTGTTTTGTATATTAAAATGTTTACACAATTAACATATATTTACATATTTCCCATTTTAAAAAAAGCAAAAAATTGAAAAAAGACACTATTTATTTTTAAACTAACACTGCGCAAAAAAGAAAAAGCGTGTTTTGTTTAGTTTTGTTGTGTTTTATTATCTAAGGATTGTGGGGAAAAAAATCATTGGTGCAAGATAATGTCATGAAAAGAACGCCCTGTTTGTCCTTAAAAGAACAATATATGTATTACCTTATTATCTTAAGTAATGACAAAGATATCACTGAATACAGTAAACAAGTCCACAACAGAAATGTAAAAATTTCTCTGGTCCATAGGGTGTGGACAGGTGTAAGAATGAGGTGGTCAATCAACAAAATAGTGCAAAACGTAACCACATGAGGTAGTACAAGTGTGCACCTGCCTACACACATCTGCGCAAATATGGTTCTCATTTGTAGGGTTCTGTACTAAGCCCTTCGGCTAGGTTCTCCTGTGTTTACAGACCAGACCCAGAATTTGTGTTACAGAAACTGCATTACAAGACAGAAATCCGAGAGAATGTCAATATTTTTCTTGTTCAATATTTTTATTGAAGCAACCATATTGGATGCATAAACAACAGTAGCACCAGAGACACAAGCGAGTGATACACAGAGAAAATGTACATAAGTCGTGACAATGAGTCTAATAAATCTGACAAAGTAATGAAAAGAAGTGATCCAACAATTGGTTGTTGAAAGAGAAGACAGGGCAAAAAGCCTCCATAAATAAACATAATATTAGTCCAACGATCAGGAAATATAATTCCAATAGGTTAACCAGGACAGAGGGTCCTAAAATATAATCAGGGAGAGACCCAAAGTATAACATGAAAAAAACAAGAAGAAAGAAGGCAGAAGAAAGAGAAGAAGGAAAAAAAATTAGAGAAGGGAAGAGAGGCCATTTGCTCCAATCAGGCCAGAACCGAATTTTTCAGCCACGATACAAACCGGGTGTCAAAGTTCAAGGAGGGAAGAGTCAAAACCAGGTGGAAGAAAATGGTCTACCCAAGGCTGCCATATTTTATGGTGCTTAGGAATCGTATCCTGTATGGTGGCCTCTATTTTTGTGTGCGTCATAGCTTGGGTCACCCTGTTTTTGGGAAGAAAATCTGGTAGTCATCCGAATGTCAGCCAAATCCTCCTTCAAGATCTTAGGCCCAGTTAGACACATAAGAAGGTAGGGAGGAAGACGGGGGGTGAGAGAAGAGTAAAGTTTAGATGTGAGGCCCCAAAGCGATGCCCTCAAATAAAATCAAACGAGTGAGGGGAAATTTGTTTGCGTATATGTGGCAAAGAAATGGGAGATCTGAAAATAACTGAAAAATTTACCAGCAGGGAGATGAGCTTGTTCCTGGAGAGCAGAGAGCGTTTTCAAACCAGAGTCAATTGTTAAAAAAGAAGTAAAGGGTTTTTTTTCCCAATATCATACTTACCTAGGTGGATGCAGCATTGGTCCGATACTGCATCTGGTCCGCGGTGCCTCTACACTGAGAACCAAGCGATTGAACACCGCCGATTGCTCAGGTCTGACAGCTCCCTGAGCAGAGAGCTGAAGACTGTCAGTCACAGCTCTCTGCTCTGCCCCCTCCTTGCTCATTGGAGAGCTGGGCTGTGGAGGGGGTAGAGTGGCCGGTTCAGGCTCTTAGCGGCTTGCTGAGTGGCTGAGTCGGGTGTCGGTCCAGGCACCTGGCAGATCCAGACTTTATTGTCACGATGACGTGGTGTCTGAAATGACTTCTGTGACGTCAGCAGAAAGCAGACTTCAGCCTGAAAACGGGTCACAGGAGTGCAAAACGAATTGCACTCCTGTGATCCATAGGAAAAGTACAGCCAAACACGCTTTGTCTATACTTCTTCTTTAAGTGCAATAAGAGTGTCAAACCTAAAACATGCCACAGCTGCAACTAAGCTGGATCAGAATAGGCTGGGTAGAAGGCTTGGTGATTATAGAAAGAAACTAGGGGGCAATGGGGAGACAACTAAAAAGGAACTTTCAATTTATCCCATAGGGAAAAGAAAAGCCACATAACCAGATAGACTATGGGTCCGCATTCAGAATGATGTAACCAGAGCACATTTGTGACAGACAGCGGCTCAGAACAATTGCCTTAAGTCCTACCCATAAGGGCACTTCAGTAACAGCATGGTAGAATGTTACTTGGGCCAATTGGGCCGCTTGATAATATTTAGAGAAGTTAGTAACTCCTAAACTACCCTGCAGTTTACCCAGTAAGAGTAAGGCTCTTGAGTCCCTAGGTTTAATGGAACTCCAAATATATTTATCCACACGACTCTGTATGGCGTGAAAGCAATAACAGCGTATTGCAAGGGAGAACTCTAAAGAGGTATAGGATGTTAGGCAACAGGGTCATTTTGACTGCTGTAATACATGCAAACCAGAGATACATAATGGCAGCCAGCTAGACATTAAAGAGGTTACACGGATCAACACTGGGAGATAGGTTGCATGAAATAAAAGGGTGGGGCAGCTTGTAATCTTGATTAGGGGAGAGAAGAGGTGGTCAAAAGGAAAAAGTTCTTGGATAAGTGACACCTCATCCTTCAGTAATGACCCATTGAGGGCTTTAGACTTATGCTGGTTAACTTCCAAGCCCGATACCAGGGCAAAGCAGTCTATTTTGAATATATTAATAAGGTAAGATGCGGAGAATTGATAAACAATAAAGCATCATCTGTAAACAGACACAATTTATGGTGGGTAGAGGCTACTTCAACACCTTTGATATTTGGATTAGCAATGCTTGGGGCTCTATGGCGAGGACGAATATCAAAGGGGAGAGTGGGTAACCCTGTCTGGTGCTCTGGGAAATTGTAAACTGCTCAGAAAACCTGAGTATTTAATATATGCCTGGGGGTGGGTGTATAAAAATGCTGTCCATTGAAGAAAATTAGGGTCAAATCCCCACTTCTGTAATATAAACCGTAGATACGTCCAAGAAACAGTATCAAACTTTTTTTTTCACAAAAGAGGTCAACAAATACAACATGCATACTTCATCAATACAGTCTAAGGGCCCGTTCATACCATCTGCTTAGGGCCATGCTGGGCAGCATTTCTCAGCGCAGTCCCGATGCAGAGACAAGGCAATTTGCCTTGTTTTCTCTGGAGCCATTTGCACCACTGCATTGCGGTGGTGTGCACAGAAAAAACAAGTACTTCACCCACTACTTTTTTCAGTGCAGTGCAACTACCAAATCGCAACACAGCTGCAGTTACTAGAACTGAATGAAATGTCACTTGTGACACGTCAATAAGTTTCTAAGGCCTCATTTACACTGCTGCTGGTAAACTGACGTTTTGAGGCATTTGGGTGTTTTTTTCAGCTGCTCCTGAACTTTCCTCTATGTTATCTTATCAGTACATTTACACAGGGTCATTTAAGGTCGTTTCTAGGCAGTTGAGTTTAAAGGCTTTTTTTGAAATGCAAAAAAATGGGTTCAGACGCCAGTTCAGAGGCATTTGAAACGCCAAACAGCTTGTAAACTATGCTAAATGCACCTAAACGCGGTAACTCGTGTCTAGGACCGTTTCGTTTACAAGCATTTCCATTTTTTTAAAAAATACTCCTAGACGCGAACGCGGCAAAACGCGCCATGCAAAACGCGGCAAAACTGACATTGTAGACACCAGCTTCTAGCTGTCAAAAAAATTGTTCAGGGGAGGTTGAAATAGTGTCCCATGTAAATGGAGCCTAACAATAATACCTGTACATGGTGGTGGAGCCTGAAGCGTTGAGGCAGGTGAGTGCCTGGTAAGTCTCTTGCTGGCTGTTGCTGTTGTGTAACTGGAACACAGGACCAAAGAACCGGACACGCTACCGGCAGAGCTGGAGCAAGGGAAGAGCATGAACAGCAGGTGCAGCATGGATCAGACACAAGACAGGGTCAGACAGTTTGAGTCAGCAACAAGCGAGCAGATCAGATTTAGGCGACGGGCAGGAGAGTAGTCAGGGATCGCGCTCGTGTACCCATACGCACTCCCCCGCATTTGTTTGTGTGCGCCACCATGGACACGCACCTGTGATTTGGCATAGGAATGTACCTTTCCTGACAGGCAAGCAATCCTTGTTGCCATATTTATAGCACATTTGAGTATCCTATATACTGTAATATTGGTCATCCTCAAATTAATATTGAGGCTGCATAAAGTGAAAACCCATGTCATTCTTGGAAAATAAATTCTTGCAGAAGAAAAGTATTCCCACAGAATTACAGAATATGTTCCAGACATAATTCTATATTATTTTTAAGTTTACAGCTCTAATGGGGATAACTGTGGTCTAGTAAATCTAAATTGATCACATTTTGCTTCTTTCAAATGCTATCTGTCTGCCAAATGTGTTGCACAAAAAAAAGATATTGATACCAGACAGCCAACTGCTTTGTGTGAATGCTTATTCGCAATGCTGTTATATACTTGTAAATAGCTACAAGTCTTATTCATTTGGGTACTCAACAAAAGGGTTATTTTCAGGTTCTCTGGGTATGAAAACCCTTAATGTAGTATTGAATCCACAGTTTTTTGTTTTATTTTTTTTAGTTTAACACATTGAGTACAAAAAAAGAGAGAAAAAAAAGCATTGCTCTGTAAACTATTTGTTAAAATTATTACCCTAGCATTTGCAGTTCACAAATATCAATGCTGCTGGCTCCTGCTGTATCAGTGCTGCTTCCCGGAACTTCCAGTCTTCACAGGAAAGAGTAAACAGTGAACAGTATAGTGTCCAGTCAGTCTGTTAGTTTGGAAGAAGGAGGAGTAGCGTAGTGCCTTGCCTTCCTAGGCTATGTGGCAGTGTGTTTCTATTGATATACACAATGTAGGGAGACACAGCAAATAGCAAAACAGGCAAGGATTAAATGATAAAGAAGCTGCATACTCAGTAAGTGATTAAAGTGGTTGAAAATATAGCCAGGTGCTTGGCTTAGAACGGACAGTGAGAGAAACACTGGCTGCAGCTGCTCTCTGTAGCTGCTGCCCTGAGATGCTGAACTAGACATAAGCTGTATCAGCAAGATGAGGGGCTGCTGAGCAGGAAGAGTTAAATATACCCCACCAGGCAGCACTGCACTGTGGGATCTGTAGTCCAGAGGAGAGAGCCTCTACTGTAATCAAGAGCTTTTGAGCTGCATTTCCCAGAGGGAGATTACCATGAGGAGGGGAAAGAGCTGCATTTTCTCAGGGTGTACAGGATACAGCTTCCTTTTACCTTGAGGCAAACTGGAGAGTGCACATCGCTGTCCAGTGTGCACCACCATTGCTGACTGTTGAAGCCTTAAGCGAGATCCAGAGTGCTGAATTTGGGGATGTTGACAGCCAGAGTCACCTCGATGCAGAGCAGAGTGGACTAATCGCTGTGTGTGACCGGATGGTGAGCTGAAATATCAATGGGACTGGTGATCTGCTGCTGTGGGGATTTACTATCTGCTGCTAGAGAGACTAAGCCCTTTAGGAACTGCCCATACAGCCATCCACTAGCCTTTTTACTGCCTGCAGGCTTTACTGGGACTATTCTCATGTGCACCAATGGTACAATTGGGCCCCAACTCTAACAGGCTGAGGAGTTAGGACTAAAGACTGTCTATTTACAGTTGCTACACAGAGACCTTTGCTTATTGCCTATGCTAAGAAGTACCTCTCAGGAGACTTTTAGTGATGAAGGTAATGGTATCCTTCAATGCAAAGTTACCCAATCCTAGTCAAAAACAAGCTCATGTCAGTTGGTCTAGCAGATGGCTAGTGAGAATTGATTGTTTGAAAAGTTAAAAAAGTTGTTCCAGTGACTATTCCTTTTGCATAAATTTCCTGTCACAAACTAAAGCTGGCCATAGAAGAATTGAAATTTGGCCTGCTCAGTTGACGGCGTTTTATAAATGGTGGCAGTGCTGCAAGGTGAGACATCTTTGGATCAGTGTACAATTTTATTTATACCCTGACCCAAGTTAATTGGACCAAGTCTGAATAGTGGAGGATGCCCTGAGACATCAGAAAAGACGTATCACCTTTATATTTATATCTTCATAAATTCCCATTGTCAAGTTTTGGAAGTCAGCTCTAGCCTCTTATACCTTTTAAACAGCTCAAGCTCAAACTTTCCTGGATTATGATTAAAGAGCATCTATCAGCAATCGTAAGGCCTCATACACACCAACGTTTTGTAAAAACAAGCTGTAACGCCGGGTCCGACGCCAGGAAAAAAAATTGGCGTTAAACACGTGATTTCATCTGCGTTTTGCATCGGCATTAATGCACATTATTAATCGTCAGCGCTACATCGCGTTTTGTTTTAAAAAAACATCTCTCTGCTATTTTTGGACATTTTAAAACAGAAAACGCCAGTGCTAAAAACGTCGGTTAACGTTGCTATGACACTAATGCGCGTTTTGCCGGCTCAGCGTCAAAAACGCCATAACTCTGCAGCTTCGGAACGCGAAGGTCCTGCTTTAGATTTACAGCTGAAGAACGCCAATGCCATCTACAGCTCAGAAGCATCAACGTGTAGATGAGGCCACAGAATAACATGGTGTGGCGTTCTTAAGCTGTAAAAACAGCTCAAAAATGCAGCGTTAATAACGCCCATGTGTATATGAGCCCTAAATAATAAAATGAAAATGTTTGAAAAAGTACGGGATCGGTGGATCACTGACTAATGATCCTCGAACTATACCGATTAGGCCTGGTTCACACCTATTCCAGGTGCATTTTGCGTTTTCCAATACACATTTTTGATTTATTGAAGTCTATGGAACCAAAGAGCAGAAAAAAAGTCCCTGGCCCTTTCCATAAAATGCACAGATCTGAACGTGACCCATAGGAAACCCTGTTAAAACGGAGTTCCACCTTTTTAAAAATCAGAAGCTACAAAAAGTGTAGCTGCTGACTTTTACTAATCAGACACTCACCTGTCCCATGGTCCAGCAATGCGGTCGCCCGCAGCGTCGTTCTTCTCCCCCTCCACCATGCAGCGCCGGCATCACAAGTGTGGGCGCCCGGCTTTGGCTTCAAAGCCGGGTGCGCACTGCGCAAGTGTGAGACGGGCTGTGCCCTTTGAAGGGCCGGCGTATAGATTGCTGGGAGGGAGGGGGGACAGGTGAACTTCCTTCTGGCTCCTTGGTGCCAGGAGAGGAAATGGGTCCTGGGACCCGGCCCCCTCCCCCCCAAAAAAAGACATGCCAATTGTGGCATGTCAGGGGGTCACCTTCCCTTAAAGCGCAAGTTCCACTTTTGGGTAGAACTCCTCTTTAAATGGACTTTAGTGCGTTTCTGCAAATCAGAAAGTGTAATAAAAATGCATAAGTGTGAACCAGGCCTTAGGATACTCTCTGGAAGGTGAGGGCTGGAGTGCGGAGTTCTTTACCAATAGTATGACCTTCCTCCCATGGAAGAGGCTGACCAAAATTAAGAATATGAAAGGTGTGTTTCAAAACAAAAATAGTTCATTCATTTATTATTGAGGTAAAAGTGTATATTGATTTCATATTCCCATGTAGCACTCTGATGGAATAATGCCTTCAGGCTGCAGGATGATTGAAGTATATTAGCCACTTCAATACTGGGCACTTTCCCCCCTTCCTGCCCAAACCAATTTTCAGCTTTCAGCGCTGTTGCATTTTGAATGACAATTCCACGGTCATTCTACACTGTACCCAAACAAAACTTTTATAATTTTTCCCCACAAATAGAGCTTTCTTTAGTTGGTATTTGATCACCTCTGGGGTTTTATTTTTTGCGCTACAAATAAAAAAACCAAACATTTTGAAAAGAAAAAAGTTTCTTTGTTTCTGTTACAAAACTTTGTAAATTAGTTTTCTCCTTCACTGATTGGCAGTGAGGAGGCGGCACTGAGGAGGTGGCACTGATGGGCACTAATGATGAGGCACTTATATGCAGCACTGATAAGCAGCACTGACGGGGTACAGATAGGTGGCACTGATATGCAGCACAGACAGGTGGCCCTGATATGCAGCACTGATAGGTGGCACTGGGCACTATAGGTGGCACTGATGGGTGGCAGTGTTGCCAACCGCCAGTATTTTTACTGGCAGCCAGTAAAAAACAGGCTATTTTCTCCTGCCAGTAAATGCCAGTAAAAGGAAAAGTTTGCCAGTAAAAAATATGGCTGAGGTAGTAGACTCAGTCTGGAGCCGGCCGAGACAATCCGACTGCCTGCTACAGTGTGTTCAACTGGCTCTGGTGGAGGCGGTGCCTAAGCATGTTGTGTGATGTCATGGTGCAAGGGAGCCAAGCAGAGTGGGCAGAGCTTGTGTCTGCGGTATGGGAGCAAGGAAGCTGGGAGCACGACTGTCAGTGCTGTTTAGACTGGAGTGGACTGGAGAGAGCACCTGGCTTGGAGAGAGACTGTCACTGTGACTCAGGAGGGGACATGTTTCATTGTGTCGTGTGCTGCCCATTCTAATTTCTTGTCCTGTCCCTGAGCTACTTACTTACTATATCAAAAATAAAATAAGAAATATGTTTTTTGCCTTACTATCTACCTTAAATCCTATTGGTAATTGCATATTGCACTTGTTTGTAGCCGAAATACTGAAATTTGCACATAAAACTGTAATTTTAAGAAATGCCAGTAAAAACTTGGCTCTGCCAGTAAATTTTTCGCGTTGTGTCAGTAAATTTCAATCTGGCAGGTTGGCAACACTGATGGGTGACACTAATGGGAACTGATAGATGGCACTGGCCCATTCCTATTGAGCATTGATTGCCATACCTGGTGGTCCTGGGTGGCATCCCTGGTGGTCCTGGTGTGGCATCCTCAAGGGGCTGCACTGATAATCAATCAGTGCAGACCCCCACTGTGAGGAGAGCAGCCGATAGGCTCTCCTCTACTCACGTCTTGCAGCCCGAGTAGAGGAAAAGCCGATACACGTCTTTTCCTGTTTACACTGTGTTCAGCTGTGATTAAACATAGCTGATCATGTGGTAAAGAGCCTTCGACACACCACACCACCGATCACCGCGCTGCGCTCCCCCTGCGGGCATGCGATCATGGGTTATCCTGCTGGAAGTCATATAACGTCCAGTCAGGATAACGCAACCACTGCCCTGCCATCATTCTGCTATAGGCCGGACGGGAATTGGTTACAATGTGTAAGAAACGGTGCCCGATATATGATCTGGGCTATCTTCACAGAAAATGTAGCTTATCATATCCGTAAAGTTTATTGGTTTACGGCTCCTTTTTTTCCATTTTTTTTTTTTATTATTCTTTTTTACTTTGTTTTCTGTATGTACTTTATGCAGTGGAGGATCCACAACTTTTGTAACTTTCCTTGATATTCCTATATATATATAATAACTATTCCTATATATCATGAACTGTTTTTCTCTTCTTTTGTGAAAAATGTCAATAAAAATATTGAAAATGGAATTTGGCCTGTTCAGCAGGGACCAGCTGAATTTTGATCCATGTGTGGCCATCCCGGATCGACTTCTGTCAAACAGACAAGCTGGAAATTCTTTGACGATAAAGTATGCAGCCACTGATCAGAGTATTCTGACAAACAAGAGTCCTGCTGTCAGAATACAATGTCCCAGCAGGGAAGATTCCTCCATACACTTTGTTTGTGTGGATGGAGGAATCATCTATGGCCAGCTTTCTAATCATTCTGATTAAAGGATATGTAAAGGTTCGCTTTTAAAAAAACAAAAAAAAAAACAAACATATCATACTTACCTCCTTTGTGCAGTTGGTTTTGCACAAAGTGCCCCCCGATCATCCTCTTCTGGGGTCCCTCAGTGGCGCTCCTCCTCTTCTCGAGTGCCCCATTGGAGAGCCGCTCTCCCTCGGGGCACTCATGCAGGCGTGCTCCCGTGTCTTGCTGCTGCGTCCATTAACAGCAGGACTCGGCTCTGCTTCCCGGCTCCCGACTCATTGGATTTGATTGACAACAGCGGGAGCCAATGGTTGTGCTGCTATCAATCTATCCAATGAGGACTCGAGACACTGGCTGGAGCGGGTGTGCTCATCCCCGTTGCTGGAACAATGGGGTTCAGGTAAGTAAAAGGGGGGCTCTGAGGGGCTACTGCAGTACAGGAGGGTTTTCACCTTAATGCATAGAATGTGTTAAGGTGAAAAACCTTGAGGGTTTACAACCCCTTAAAAGTCGCAATATTATTGGCTTACTGTATTCTTATAAAGCGTGTAAACCTAACTGGCTGTGGTTCCTCTACTTAAAGTGATTCTAAAGCTAATAAAATAAAAAACAGGTTATACTCAACATGGATCCTGCTGCTTTCAGTGAAGCCTGTGAAACCTGGACGAGAAGAGAGCTGGGCTGCTGGCAGGGACAGTCCTGGAATAGTGAGAGGTGTCAAGTAAGTGTTTAGGACCATAGGGCCAGGGGGTTAAAGAGCTAGTAGAACGCTTTTTACTTAATGCAAGGAATGCATTAAAACAAAAAAAAGATTTCCCTCTAGAACCACTTTAACCGCTTCCCGACCACGTCACGTACATTTACTCCTGCAGAGTGGCGCCGTCCCGCGAATCGCCGAGTGCACTCTGCAACAGTGTGGCCACAGATCTGGCGGACTTGATGTCCGTCGGCTACCCGTGATGACCTGGCAGAGGAGAAAAATGGGGAACCGCCAATGTAAACACGGCGGTTCCCCATGCTGTCAAGCAGCATATGAGAGATCTACTGATCCCTGTCACTGAGATCAGTTAGATCTCTTATGCCCCTGGCAGCCCAGCCCCCTCATAGTTAGAACACGCTTAGGGAACACAGTTAACCCCTAGATCGCCCCCTGCAGGTTAACCCCTTCACTGTCAATGACATTTATACAGTAATCAGTGGATATTTCAATTTCTGATCGCTGTATAAATGTCATTGGTCCCAAAAAATTTCAAAAATGTCCGACATGTCCGCTGCAATATTACAGTCCTGACAAAAATTGCAGATCGCCTCCATTACTAGTAAAAAAAAAAAAATAATAAAAACACCATAAATTAATTCTCATGGTTTTTAAACGCAGCAACTTTTGCCCAAACCAATCAATAAACGCTGATCGCAATTTTTTTACCACAAATATGAGGAAGTATTTATATCGGCCAAAACTGATGAATACATTTGTTTTTTTATATTTTTTGGGGATTTGTATTTTAGCAAAAAGTAAGAAATATTTTTTTTGCAAAATTATTGATTTTTTTGTTTATAGTGGCGATCAGAAATGACGCAGAAGTGATCAAATACCACCAAAAGAAAGCTCTATTTGTGGGAAAAAAAGGATGCAAATTGATGATGTCTCTAAAACCTGCCATAGATGAATCAAATTTCAACTGGTTCAGCAGGGACCAGCCGAGATTCGATCCATCTATGGGTAGGCTGGTTGTACTGGAGTCGATTGATAGATCAACTTCAGTACAACCAGCCCATCTGATTTTTTTTTTCATTCGATCACTGCTGGTGGCTACAGCCGCCAGCAGCGATCATTTGGGTTGATTTACTAAATGCAAATAGACTGTGAAGTTAGCAAAGTGCAGTTGCTCCAGAGCTTAGTAAATGGGGTAAGGCTTCACTTTGCAAAGAATATCCAATCAATGCAAGGAAAAAAAAAACCTGCATTTTTGCTTGCACGTTATGGGATGATGGAAAACAGCAGAGTTCTGCTCATTTACTGAGCTCTGGAGCAACTGCCTTTTTGCCTTCAGTAAATCAACCCCATTTTGTTCTGCCAGCAGGGAAGGCTACCTGCCAGCAGAACACAATATCAGTGTGGGAGATATTTCCCCATCAACATTGACTGTGTTGATGGTGGAATCAAGCAATCTGGGTGGAAGGAAAGCAAATTGCTTAAAGCGGAGTTCCACCCAAAAGTGGAACTTCCGCTTTAAGTGATGGTGACCCCCTGACATGCTGCAATTGGCACGTCATTTTTTTTGGGGGGGCGGATACTTGATTTTGACAGGTATCCGGCTCTCACTTCCTCTCCTGGCACCGTGGAGCTGGAAGGAAGTACACCTCTCTCCTCTCCCTCCCGGAAATATTTTGGGACACGTCACAGGTCCCCGAAGATTGCTCAGCCATTCGGAGTGTGGCGCGCGAATGTGCAGTGGGCTCCCTACTATGAAGCCACAGTCGGGCGCTCACACTTGCAATGCCAGCCCAGCCGAGGGGGGGGGGGGGAGGAGCGAGGTCTTGGATGGCTGCATTGCTGGACCCCGGGACAGGTAAGTGCCTGTTTATTAAAAGTCAGCAGCTATACTTTTTATAGCTGCAGACTTTTAACAGCTTCCAGACCGCCTCGTGTGGCACTGTAGCGTGAATCGCCAACTATAAACGGTGGCTCGCGCATGCACGGATAGTGGGCGGGAGCGCACTGCCGGCGGTGCGCTCTCATGCCCGTCGCACTCTCCAGCAGTATGGCCATGGGTCGGGCCGACTCGGTGTCCATCGGCGGGGCCGCGATCACCGGGCACAGGTCAGGCGCCATGTAAGAGATCTACTGATCCCTGTCACAGAGAATAGCTAGATCTCTTATGCCCCTGGCAGCCCAGCCCCCACAGTTAGAACACGCCTAGGGAACACAGTTAACCCCTAGATCGCCCCCTGCAGATTAATCCCTTCACTGCCAATGACATTTATACAGTAATCAGTGGGTGTTTAATTTTCTGATCGCTATAGAAATGTCATTGGTCCTAAAAAAGTGTCAAAAATGTCCGACATGTCTGCTGCAATATCGCAGTCCTTATAAAAATCGCAGATCGCCGCTATTACTACTAAAAAAAAAAAAAAAAAATAGTAAAAACGCCATAAATTAATTCTAATGGTTTTAAAACGCGGTCACTTTTGCGCAAACCAATCAATAAACGCTGATTGCAATTATTTTTTACCACAAATATGAGAAAGAACATATATCGACCAAAACTGATGAATAAATTAGTTTTTTGATTTTTTTTGAATATCTATTTTAGCAAAAAGTCAAAAATATTGTTTTTTTTTTTTTGCAAAATTGTCGCTCTTTTTTTGTTTATAGCGGTGATCAGAAATGACGCAGAGGTTATCAAATACCACCAAAAGAAAGCTCTATTTGTGGGAAAAAAGGACGTCAATTTAGTTTGGGTACAATGTCGCACGACCGCGCAATTTTCAGTTAAAGCAACACAGTGCCGAATCGCAAAAAGTGCTCTGGTCCTACAGTGGGAAATCCTTCTGGCCCTTAAGTGGTTAAAAGGGTGGAACTCGCTTTAACTCCTTGCCGACCAGCCACCGCAGTTTTACTGCGGCAGGTTGGCACAGCTGCGTGAATCGTCGTCATTGTCGCTAGTGGGGGGAGCCAACCGGCGGGTCCGGTGGACTCGATGTCCGCTGGCCACCCGCGATTGCTCCAGAGACAGGCAGAACGGGGATCTGCCAGTGTAAGCAAACAAACAAAGCAGATCCCCGTTCTGACGGGAGTAAAGAGAGATTGTCTGTTCACAGTGATTAGGAACAGTGATCTCTCTCCTCCTCCAGTCAGCCCAGCCCCTATACAGTTTGAAACACCTCCCTAGGGAAATGTAACCCTTTGCTTGCCCCCTAGTGTTAAATCCTTCCCTGACAGTGCCATTTATACAGTAATCAGTACATTTTTATAGCACTGATCGCTATATGAATGTCACTGGTCCCAAAAAAAGTGTCAAAAGTGACGATCTGTCCGCTGCAATGTCGCAGTCTCACTAAAAATCACTGATCACCGCCATTACTAGTAAAAAAAATAATAATAAAAATGCCATAAATCTATTCCCTATTTTGTAGATGCAATCATTTTTGTGCAAACCAATCAATATACGCTTATTGGGATTTTTTTTTACCAAAAGTACGTAGAAGAATATATATTGGCTAAACTGAGGAAGAAGTTTGTTTTTTTACATTTTGTTTTTGGAAATGTATTATAGCAAAAAGTAAAAAATATGTTTTTTTTTTTTTTTCAAAATTGTAATTTTTTTATTTTATAGGGCAAAAAATAAAACCGCAGAGGCGATCAAATACCAGCAAAAGAAAGCTCTATTTGTGAGAAAAAAGGACATCAATTTTGTTTGGTTACAGCGTTGTATGACCGCGCAATTTCCAGCTAAACCGATGCAGTGCCGTATCACAAAAAAATGGCCTGGTCAGGAAGGGGGTAAATCCTTCCATGGCTGAAGTGGTTAACCTATGAGCTGCTTAAGTGATTACTATTCCTGGTTCAGCAATTCATCTTTCTATATCACCGCTCCTCAATGGACAGTTAATCAACATCATCACTTTTGTCCATTGAGCTTAATGCCAGAAAGCAGCAGAGTGATCTTATCAACTAGCAAAGGCTGGAATGGCTTGCCAAGATGAGACACTTTCCATCGTTATACCGCGGCAGATCAGCTTTCCTGCGCAAATCGGCAGGCGCAGTTGCGAGCGGGAGCGCACCTGCTGCACGCTCCGTGAACGTGCCCGCGGGTCGGGCGGACTCGATGTCCACCGACTACTACAGAGGCAGAACGGGGATCTGCCAACGTAAGGCAGATCCCCGTTCTGACAGGGGACATGGCAGAGATCTACTGTTTCCAGTAATAGGGAACAGCGATCTCTGTCATGTCCCTGCCGCCCACCCCCCCTACAGTTAGAACACACCTAGGGAACATAGTTAACCCCTTGATCGCCCCCTAGAGTTTAACCCTTTCCCTACCAGTATCATTTTTACATTGATCAGGGCATTTTTATAGCACTGATCAATGTAATATTGTCACTGGTCCCCAAAAAGTGTAATTTTGGGTCAGATTTGTCCGCTGCAATCTCGCAGTCCCACCAAAAACCGCAGATCACCACCATTACTAGTAAAAACAATAGAAAAAAGTCACTAAATCTATCCCATAGTTTGTAGACACAATAACTTTTGCGCAAACCAATCAACACACCTATTAGAGCTGCATGATTAATCGTATTAAAACCGCGATCTCGGTTCACCCCCCCGCGCGCGATCTCCATCATCTATTACTGCGATTTCCAGTGCAGTTAATGGAGTCCGACTTGCGAACTTGACTGTAATAGAAGTCAATGCAAGTCGCCTGAAGTCTCCCCAGGAATCTTTTTCTAAGTCGGAGCGACTTGAGTCTCTCCTATCTGGGCAGACTGCCAAGTCTGGGCAGAGAGCCAAGTCTGAGGTCATTGTTGATAAAAGAAGCAAAAAGATACTATTTTTCAAATGATCAAAGGGTTGAACTCCCCATAAAAGGGTTCAGTTTAACCATTTAAAGACTAAATCTTTTCTGACATTTGTTGCTTACAAGTAAAAATCCAGTATTTTCAGCTAGAAAATTACTTAGAACCCCGAAACATTATATATATATTTTTAGCAGAGACCCTAGAGAATAAAATGGTGGTTGTTGCAATATTTTATGTCACACGGTTTTTTCACAGCGGTCTTTCAAACGCAATTTTTTGGGAAAAATTACACTTTCAAAAAAAATTAAACAGTGCTGTTAGCCCATTTTTTTGTATATGTAATATGACATGATCAAGAGAATCGTGATCTTTATTCTAAGCAAAAAAATTGTGATTCTCATTTTGACCAGAATCGTGCAGCTCTAACGCCTATTGTGATTTTTTTTTTTTTTTTTTTTTTACCAAAAATATGTAGAATATATTTTGGCTTAAACTGATGAATACATTTGTTTTTCTATATTGTTTTTATATATAATTGTATTATAGCAAAAAGTAAAAAAAAAATGTTTGTTTTTTTTTTCAAAATTGTCGCTCTAGTATTAAATCCTTCCCTGCCAGAGACATTTACACAGTAATCAGTGCATTTGTATAGCTCTGATCGTTGTATACATGTCACTGGTCCCAAAAAAGTGTCAGAAGTGTCCGATCTGTCCGCCGCAATGTCGCAATAACTTTTGCGCCAAGCAATCGATATACGCATATTGGGATTTTTTTAACCAAAAATATGTAGAAGAATATATATAGGCCTAAACTGATGAAGAAATTAGTTTTTTTTTTATTTTTTTGGATATAGTTTTTTTTTTCTAAATTGTCATTTATTTTATTTATAGCGCAAAAAATAAAAACCGCAGAGGTGATCAAATACCACCAAAAGAAAGCTCTATTTGTGGGGGAAAAAAGGACATCAATTTTGTTTGAGTACAACGCCGCACGACCGCGCAACTGTCAATTAAAACGACGCAGTGCCGAATCGCAAAAAGTGCTCTGGTCATTAACCTCTTCCCACCCGGCCATTGCACAACCTTCAGAAGGAGCGGGATTGCATGGTTGCGCGTCCGCGCAGCAGCGCGATCCTGATGCGCTCGTGTCACCTGGACACGATGCATCTCAGATCGGCAGGAGGGCTCTGTGATTAGCCTTCCTGATCACATGATGACTGTGTCCAATCACAGCCATCATGTGATGTAAACAAAAACAGGTTGCTAGGCGATCGGCTCTCACTCTCCTCAGTTGTCACTGAGGAGAGGGAGAGCGGATCGCTGCAGCCGTGCAGTGATCAGTGTGTATGAGCTGCTTTTTTACAGCTGTTTACACACTGATCACTGCCCTCACACAGTGCCCTACAAAGTGTCATCATCCCACACATGTCCCCCCCACACAATAAAAACACTGTCCCACCAAAATCATCTGTCCCAATGATCATCTGCACATGATTATCTGCGTACATCTGTCACACAAACCAATTATTATACACTACAGCCCCGTACACATGGGACGACGATCGGACGAACGATCATGTTGAATCGTATGTTGGCTGTTGTATGCAGCATACTGACTGCACTACACGATCGTACGACCACAGAAGAACGTTCATGTGCATGTAATTAGCATCCGGCCGTTCCTGACTTCTGAGCATGCGTGTTTTGCACAGTACAACTTTGTTGTACCAACTGCTCTGTACACACAATACAACGGTCGTATGAGAGCTTGTTGGTACGACCAAGTTTTTTAGTCTGCTCATACAACTCCCTTGTATGACCGCCGTATGTTCGACTGTTCTAATCGCGCATACGAACGATCGATATCACATACAACGGTCGTTAGTACGATCTGTTGTATACGACCATCGTCCCGTGTGTACGGGGCTTTATTCCGATTTTTTTTACCAAAGACATGTAGCAGAATACATTTTGGCATAAATTTAAGACAAAATTTGATTTTATTGAATCTCTTTTAAAACAAAAAGTAGAAAATATTGGAGTTTTTTTCACATTTTTCACTCTTTTTTCGCTTATACCGCAAAAAATAAAAACCGCAGTGGTGAATAAATACCACCAAAAGAAAGCTCTATTTGTGTGAACAAAATGATAAGCATTTTATTTGGGTACAGCGTTGCATGACCGCGCAATTCTCATTGAAAGTGCGAGAGCACAGAAAGCTGAAAATTGCTCTGAGAAGGAAGGGGGTGAACGTGCCCGGTATTGATGTGGTTAAGGGGGAAATCCTTCCGGGGCTGAAGTGGTTAATAATGAGCGATGTGTCCGGTCCCCTGCTCAGCTATCACAATGCTGTGCTTCTAAAATCCTCTACTCCCGCCTCTGTTGTTGTTAGGGTTGCCACCTCATCCCTTTAAACCCGAACACATATGGATTAAACAGGTTCTGAGGTTAATTTAATGCAGATGAGGCACCAAGTGAGTTTAATTACCACCTTAACCACTTGCCGACCGGCGATCGGCATTTGACGGCGGCAAAGTGGCTCGTTCCCGCAAATCGCCGTCATACGACGGCGGCTGCGGGAACGAGTTTAGTGGGGGGCCAGGGAGCGGGTGCGGCGGCTTCGATTGCTGTCGGCTACCCGCGATGCCCCCCCCGGAGCGAGTGAGCGGAGGTCCGTGTATGTAAACACGGACCTCCGCTCTGTGTGAGGGGGAAGGGCTGTGATCACAGCCTTCCTTTACGTGAAGGCTGTGACCACTTCCCTTCCCCAGCTAGGCAGTCCCCCATACAGTTAGAACACGCCCAGGGAACACAGTTAACCCTTAGAGCGCCCCCTGCAGGTTAACCCCTTCACTGCCAATGGCATTTACACAGTAATCAGTGCATTTTTATAGCACTGATCGCTGTATAAATGCCAATGGTCCCAAAAAAGTGTCAAAATGGTCCGACATGTCCGCTGAAATATTGCAGTACCGCAAAAAATCGCAGATCGCCGCCATTTTTAGTAAAAAATAAAAAAAAATTAAAAACCCCAAAAATGAATTCTCATCATCCGTAAACGCGACCACTTTTGCGCAAACCAATCAATAAACGCCAATTGCGATTTTTTTTATCGCAAATATGAGGAAGAATATAAATCGGCCAAAAACGGTGAAAAAAAATTTTTTTTTATTTTTTTTTTTGGATTTGTATTTTAGGAAAAAGTAAGAAATTTGGTTTTTTTTTGCAAAATTGTCGCTCTTCTTTTGTTTATAGCGGCGATCAGAAATGACGCAGCGGTGATTAAATACCACCAAAAGAAAGCTCTATTTGTGGGAAAAAAAGGACGCAAATTTCGTTTGGGTACAACGTTGCACGACCGCGCAATTGTCAGTTAAAGCGCTGAATCGCAAAAAGGGCTCCGGTCCTAAAGCTGGAAATCCTTCCGGGGCTGAAGTGGTTAATCAGCCACAGAACCTGTGTAATTCATGTGTGTTCGGTTTTAAAGGGATGAGGTGGCAACCCTAGTTGTTGCCTGCCATGCACGAAGCTAAACTATTTCAGGGAACTCTTCCTCTCCAGCTCTGCTTGCTTCCCTGACTGCTTCACCCTGAAATCTGTAGACCACACATGCGCAGTTGCTGTGGGGGAAGCAGATTTACATGTTACGCTGCACTGAGTGAAGACGGAGCACAGAGGCTTCTGGGACTGGTAGTCCGCTGTGTAGGCGCGCTCCGGTTGGACGCTGTGCAGGGTACATGCTCCGCCCACCAGCCTCACTTCCTGTAGTGAGCACAGAGATTTCGCCCAATGTGGTGAGCGGATAGAAGTGTACTCGGGGCTTCCGGAATTCTAGGAAGGAAGAGTCGGGTATGAAGAGCGTGAATGTGCAGCACCTATTATTGCCCCCCCACCGTTCACTCAGCGGTCATGCGCGGGCAGGAAACGTGGCAAAAATAAAACCTTTGCGGTGCCATTCATTATCAATGATGCGTTATGCCATGCTTAGGCTGGGCTCACAGCAGTAGAGGCCGGGGCCGTGTCCTTTCCCAGCAGGCCCAGAAACGTGCTGCCAACAGCGCTTGCAGGGCTGTTCTATTACTTCTTAAAACAAAAGTATGGGAATATTTTTCCCCCAAGAATCATACTTGCCTAGGTGGATGCATCAGTGGTCCCCCGCCGGCTCTTAAGCCTCGTACACACGGTTCGACTGTCGTACGACCGGATGGCTCAAATCGTATGCTGGCTGTTGTATCTCGCATACTGACATGCACTACACGATCGTACGACCAAGCTGAACGTAGTGACGTGTTATGAGCGTATAAAGGGAACGTTCAGGTGCATGTAATTAGTGTCTGGCCATTCCTGACTTCGGAGCATGCGTGTTTTGCACAATACAACTTGTTGGACCAACTTTTCTGTACACGCGATACAACGGTCGTACGACCGCTTCTTGGTACTACCAAAGTTTTCTAGTTTGCTCATTCAACTCCTGTTGTACGATCGTCTTACGTAGGCTGTTTTAATCGCGCATACTAACGGTCAATTTAGCATACAACGGTCGTTCATATGACCTGTTGTATACGATCGTCGACTCGTGTGTACGAGGCTTAAGGCTGAGGATCGAGCAAACGCAGTGATCGCTTGGTTCTCAGTGCTCCGTTAGATAGTGACCCTCCCCTTCCCACTGCAAGAGCGGCCGGCTCTCAGCGGCTCCCAATCTTTCCTGAGCCTGGACCGGCTCAGTGACATCAGCTGACAGCGGAAGTCAGCCTGCTGTCTGCTGAAAAGGGCTCACAGGAGTGCAGAACAGACTGTGAGCCATACAAGTACAGCCAAATGAGCTTTAGTGGTACTTCTCCTTTAACCACTTCAGCCCCAGAAGGATTTACCCACTTCCGAACCAGGCCGTTTTTTGTGATACGGCTCTGCATTGCTTTAACTGACAATTGCGCGGTCGTGCAGCGTTGTACCCAAACAAAATTGATGCCTTTTTTTCCCCCACAAATAGAGCTTTCTTTTGGTGGTATTTGATCACCTCTGCGGTTTTTATTTTTTGCGTTCTAAACAAAAAAAAGAGCGACAAGTTTGAAAAAAAAGCAATAATTTTTACTTTTTACTATAATAAATATCCCCCCAAAAATATAAAAAAAACCAAATATATTCATCAGTTTAGGCCGATCTGTATTTTCCTACATATTTTTGGTAAAAAAAAAATCGCAATAAGTGTATATTGATTGGTTTGCGCAAAAGTTTTATCGCGTCTACAAAATAGGGGATAGATTTATGTTTATTTTTTTTACTAGTAATGGCGGCGATCAGTTATTTTTAGCGGGACTGCGACATTGCAGTGGACAGATCAGACACCTAACTGACATTTTTGACACTTTTTGGGAACCAGTGAACATTATTACAGTATTCAGTGCTAAAAATATGCACTGTTATTGTACCGCTGGCAGGGAAGGGGTTAACACCAGGGGTGATCAAGGGGTTAAATGTGTTCCCTCAGTGTTTTTCTAACTGCATGGGGGATGGGCTGCCTGGGGAAACGCACAGATCCGTCTTCCTGCATATCAGAAAAACAGAATCTGTGTGATCTCCCCTGACATAAGTTTACACAGGCAGATCCCCGTTCTGTCACTGCGGGGAACGATCGCGAGTGGCCAGCAGACCTTGAGTTCGCCCCACCCGCTGATTGGCTCCCCCGATGGCTAGTTGCAGCGCGCGCCCACAATAAAGTTCGTGAAATGGGGGTTCACGGGAGCCTGCCGGATCGGGTCTATGGGCCGCCGATGGCACGGGCGGGCCCAGAGAAGCATCGGAGACGTCAACCCCCCTGCCTCTAAGAATGATCAGGCGGCTGAACTGCCACTATGATTGTTCTTAGGGTACACAGAATCGCTGGTGGAAAAAAACAATATCTGAATGGTGCCTGTAGCTGCTGGCACAACCATTTAGATAACTCCACTCAAAGTTTGAGAAGTCATATGACATGACACCGGGGGGAAGTGGTTAACAAATGAAATGGACAGCAGAAGTAACCACTGATTATTATTATACAGGATTTATATAGCCTTGACAGTTTGTGCAGCGCTTTACAATATTACGGCAGACAGTGCAATTCAATACAGGAGGAATCAGAGGGTCCTGCTCATTAGGGCTTACAATCTGGGACCACTGATGTGCCAAAAGACCAAGAAGGGCCGTACGCTACCTCTTGCTGGTAATGGTGGATAGGAGTATTGGGCCCCTTTCACACGCCATTCCAATCAGGTCCACCTTCGTTTTCCAGTTGGAACAGTTTAGAAGCTCCATGCAGCCCTATGGACAGGCGGATATAAACAGACTTGTGCCCATTTACCTCTGAGTCTGTCCAGGTGCAGAAAAAGGAACTGGACTGCATTCTATTACATTTTTGCAGACTGGATCTGAGGTAGCCTGATGTAAACGAACAGTGGAGTCATTTACATCTGGCCTCCCATAGAGCTGTCACATGCCCACAGGCCACAGATGTGAAAACAGTGACATCTGGTCAGCTCCCATTCAGCAGGGGATCTGCTTACAGATCGCAGCGGACTCTGCACCATTCGAAAGGAGCCTTAAAGAACTGGTAGCTTTACAGACCACTTCTGCTGGCACCTTGGTCTAATTTGCTCACAAAACTGCAGTCGATCTTGTAGAATGTGCTAAAATTGCTTCTGGAGGGAAAGGACCTGCAGCCACATAGATCTGCTTGATTGTGTGGACTGTCCATGAAGCCTTGGTGAGGCTGCTTGACCGCTTTTAGGTCCCTCGGTTAAAAATGTTTGTCCCTATGGAACTCATAACCGGTGTGAAGAGAAGAAACCCTTACCTGCCACCTTTTAGGCTCGATGTACATCAATGCATGTTGCTTTTCAGCGTTTCTTCACTGTTTTTTTGCTCGTTTTTTTTACTGCGTTTTTGCCGCGCTTTGCATTTTGCGGTTTTTTTTTTTTTATATTATATATATTTTTTTTTGGAAAATCTTGTTGCTAGGCAGATTTAAACCGCAAAATGCAAAACGTGGTAAAAAAGCAGCACTTGCGTTTTTCATGCTTGTCCATTGAAGTCTATTACATGCAAAATGCTGCTTTTTGCATGAAAAATAGTCCCCGACCCTTTCCAAAAATGTAGAGGCACAAAAAAGCATTGATGTGAACATGTTCCATAAGAACCCATGTTAAAAATTTTTTCTGCAAACTGCAAAATGCATCAAAAAACACACTAGTGTGAATGGAGCCTTACATAATAGTTACATAAATAGCCAGGTTGAAAAAAGACACAAGTCCATCTAGTTCAACCAATAAAACCACCTTTGGTGGTTGTCTGCACATTTTCAGCATTTCCTGTTGTGCAGTCCCTGACCTTGAGATACTGAAGACTCTAATAAGTGAGGGAACCCCTTCTGTGATTTTTGAGGTGAAAATTTGGGGTCTAAGTAGTCCAGCATACAGCCGTCTTCCTCAGATATGCTCTCCCTTGTGGAGTGGGCTTCCCAAGAAGTCAGTGGATGCATGGAGCTGTGACATCGGCACACAGCTCAGGACAGTGGGGTTGATTTACTAAAGCTGGAGAGTGCAAAATCTGGTGCAGCTGTGCATGGGTAGCCAATCGGCTTCTAACTTGTTCAATTAAAGTTTGACAAAAATCTGGAAGCTGATTGGTTTCTATGCAGAGCTGTGCCAGATTTAGCAAAATGCAGTTTTAGTAAATCAACGCCAGATTGTTTTTTCCTTTGCTGCACAAACTGTCGGCGCTATATAAATCCTGTATAATAATAATAATAATAATGATGGCATTCCCTCGTGATTTACCTTTCTCTATTGACCCGTACACACGATCAGAAAATCGTAAGGAAAATACCTCTTTCGAATCGGTCGTACAATAATTGGATCATTAGTACAGAGCTTTCGAGAGCCGATCATGGCAGTTCATCTGATGTTTTCCGTCCGGACATGCAGGAAAAATTCTCTCGCATGGTGCCCGATCGTACGATTTTCATTTCATCAGTACAGCTGTCGTTCAAAAATGCAATACAAATACCCTACAACACATCACATCGCTTCCGATTTTTTTATTCTGTTGTGCGAGAAGTAAACTCTTCCAATTCGATCTGAGATTAACTTGCGAAAAAAAACGGACGATCTGTCGTCCGATTTTCGGATCATGTGTACGGGGCATAACTCTTGCTGCAAAACAGAAAAAAAAGAAATTCAGTAGTTTGTTTTTGATTAATTGTTTACTTTTGCTTTTTAGAGACACAACAATGGGTGAACAGTCTGCAGAGGACGCGTCTGATCTGCTACGTCTTAATGTGGGGGGCTGCTTGTTCACCGCTAGACGACAATCTCTCTGCCGCTTCAAAGATTCAATGTTGGCAGCTATGTTCAGTGGCCGCTTTCCTTTAAATCGTGATGAATCTGGTAATTTGTTTAAGTTAGTACAATTAGCAGAAGTAAATGAAATAACAAACAAATAATATTCAAGTAACATTGCCTCTACCCAAGGTAGAAGCTGACAATTCATGCAATTCCTGGAGTTCAGGAGAAACAGAAATATGGAGGTTGCCTTTTCTGCCTGTCTTCCAAAATGCTATTTCCTGGATGGTTATTTTGATTTTCTGTCATTAAAGTAAAATATCTGTTTTTGGTGTGCTGAAGACCTATCCTTTGTTCGTAGCAGCTGCAAGGACACAGCCACTGCTCCCAGTTTGACATCCATGTGGGCCCTGAATGTATACAGTGTGAGTTTGGGGACACTCACCCGCACCCATGTCAGATTGGGAGCAGAGGCTGTATCTGTGAACTGGGGAGACACTTTAAGCCTTGAAGGAGCCAATTGAAATGTTAACCACTTGCTTACTGGGCACTTAAACCCCCCTCCTGCCCAGACCAATTTTCTGTCACTCTTTGAAGGACAATTGCGCGGTCGTGCGGCGTTGTACCCAAACAAAATTGACATCCTTTTTTCCCCACAAATAGAGCTTTCTTTTGGTGGTATTTGATCACCTCTGGAGTTTTTATTTTTTGCGCTATAAACCAAAAAATAGCGACAAATTTGAAAAAAGAACAATTTTTTAAACTTTTTGCTATAATACATATCTAAAAATAAAAAAACAATTGTATTCCTCAGTTTAGGCCGATATATATTATTCTACATATTTTTGGTAAAATAAAATCTAAATAAGCGTATATTCACAAATTATACACATAAGAGAATCGCCACCTCAACCATTAAGAGTGTATAACAGCGCTTTCATAGTCCACATAATAGGTAGGTGCAAAGGTCAAGAGGCCACAGTGAACCAAGTGAAGCAGAGTCTCTTCATATATTAGAGCCACCAACCACCAAGTGTCAGTCCGCACCACACATGAGCCTTCCCCAGTGAAGTGCTTGCTTTCCAGAGGTTTTCTTTAACACTGCCCAAATCACAGTGACTGGAGTCAGGTGGTCTCAGTAGAAGCAGGGTACACACCAATACCGAGGAGTGACCGGCGAGAGGCAGACCAGCCAAGCAGTGATTTGGGCATTGTTAAAGAAAAACTCTGGTAAGCAAGTACTTC
>BLSH010483271.1:1221738-1233148 GCA_018402905.1 Glandirana rugosa | reverse complement strand
TCACGGGTATTTACAACGGAGTAGTCTCGGGTATTCACGGTGGAGTAGTCACGTCGGATAGTCACAGGTAGTCACGTCGGAGTAGTCACATCCTCTTTCTCTTCCTCTTTTCAATGAATAAATGTCTTAAATGACTGTCTTTTCTTTTTGATAAGAAAAAAAGTTTTAAAAGTCAGAAAAATTTTTTTTATTTTTAGGGTCGTGACTAATTTATGGTGGTTTTCTTTCGAGATAAACACACTTCTTGGCGCGTTAACAGTAAGTTTTACGTTGTCGCGACTTTCGATTTTTTAACGCAAATTTTGTTTGGTTACAACGTCGCACGACCGCGCAATTGTCAGTTAAAGCAACGCAGCGCCGAATCGCAAAAAGTGCTCTGGTCCTAAAGTGGGAAATTCTTCCGGGGCTGAAGTGGTTAAACCCCCTTCCTATTCAAAGCATTTTTTAGCTTTCAGCGCTGTTGCATTTTGAATGACAATTGCGCGGTTCTTCACACAAATAGAGCTTTCTTTTGGTGGTATTTAATCAGTGCTGGGATTTTTATTTTTTTTAAAAAGACTGAAAATTTTGAAAAAAAGAATAGTTTTTCTTTTCTGTCAGTAAATTCTGTAAATAAGTAACTTTTCTCCTTCTCTTTCTCCTACACTGATGAGGCTGCACTGATGGACACTGATAGGCTGCACTGATGAGGTGGCACTTATGGGCTCTGATGAGGCAACATTTATGGGCACTAATTAGGGGACACCGACGAGGAGGCACTAATATGCCGCACTGATAGGTGGCACTGGTGAGCACTGATAAGTGCCACTGGTGGGCACTGATAGGCGGCAGTGGTGGGCACTGTTAGGCGGCATGGATAGGCAGCACTGATGGGTAACGCTAGTGGGCACTGATGGGCATTGATAAGCTGGCACTGATGGGAGGCATTGACTGGCATCACATATGGGCACTGATTGGTGGCACATATGGGCACTGATTGGTGGCACTTATGGGCACTGATTGGTGGCACTTATGGGCACTGATTGGTGGCACTTATGGGCACTGATTGGTGGCACTTATGGGCACTGATTGGTGGCACTTATGGGCACTGATCGGTGGCACTAATATGCACTGGTTGGTGGCACTGATATGCACTGGTAGGGCTTTGCTGTAATCAGAGCACTGATGATCAGTACCCTGATTACATGCCTAGGTGTTCTGTGAGGGGAGATGCCACTGATCGGCACTCCTCGCCACATACTTTGTCAGTGTGAGGCGAGGAGAGCCGATTACCGGTACTTCCTTGTTTACATGTGACCGGCCGATTGGACACAGCCGATCACATGTCTAAAGAGCCGTGGCTCTTTACACAGATCAGGGTCGCACTGAGTCCTAGCAACATGGCGCGGCCACGATCACCGTGCTGCGTGCTCCTGCGGGCCCACAATAGCACGTGTTCTGGGCAACGTCAAAACGAGAGCCGCACCATCCCTCCGTCATTTGATCAACTGGTTAAACATTTTAGGCCTTTTTTTATTTCACACGATATTACTGCAAAGATTTAGGAAATGCAAAAGCTCAGTAAAACGCAATCATTTACCCACTTTTTTGGTAAAAATGTAAAAAATGAGGTTGCACTGAGTAAATAGATACTCAACATGTCAAACCTTAAAGTTACGTGCACCCATGAAATGGTGACAACCTTTAGTACACTATATTTTCCAGGCGACACTTTTAAAAGCACCTATAGGTCATCAGTTTAGCGTTAGAGGAGACCTGGAGCTATAAATATTGCTCCCACTCCGGCGTGCGCGGCGATATGTAACGTGTTTTCTAATGCTTAGGTGCCCCCGACGCATGCGTTTGTTTGTATTTGTGCATGTGGGGGGGCCTCAAACATTTTTTGGAGGGGTATTTTTGTACATAAAAGTCCCTTATGTGTTGATTTTTTGGTGACAGGTTTTCTTTAAGGAGACATCCGGGGTCTAAAACATAGCGGGGGCACATGTGGGGGTGTGTGGAGAGACATTGCCGGAGGTGTGTGGAAGCAATCGGGTGGCAGCCGGAATGCTTCCACTTGACAGGCAGGAGTCTGCTTGTCAGATTTACTGTGAAACTCCCTGCTGTCGGGTCTGTACGACGTACGGACCTGGCAGCGAAAGGGTTAAACAGGTCATTAGCAAAGTAATAAGTAGTAATAACATTTCTGGAATTGTTTGTCCTGTGAAATGCATGCACAGTGCCGTGCGTTCATTCTTTGCGAATAGGGGCAAAATCAAATGTATTGATTCATGTATTTTAGGATTGTCTGAATTATGTAAATGTTTTAGTGTTGAAGTATTTTTAAGCACAGATTAATTGTTTTCCCCTTAACTGCAGGTTTTTGCCTTATTGATAGAAAAGGTGAACTGTTTAGATACATCCTAGACTACTTACATGGGGAAATACAGATCCCCAGTGATGAACAAACCAGAATTGCTCTACAAGAGGAGGCAGATTACTTTGGAATCCCTTTCCCTTACAGTCTCACTGAACATTTGGCCAATGAAATGGAGACTCATTCTTCTGAATCAAATTTAGAACTAAAAAAGGTGTGTGATTCCATCCTTTCATTTCTGTTGTTTCATCTTCTAAAATGGTAAAACATTCAGCTGTGTAGCCTACAGTATTTAAAGTGGAACTTTAGGTTTTAAGTAGAGTGGGGATGGTTTTGAACTTCTATTAGGCTTTTTTTTTCTCTTTGAACATTTACCTGTAGTTCTGCAATGTGTTATTAATTCATGAAATATGTTTGAAAGCCTGTCCACAGGATGAAGCAACACTATATTACCAAAAGTATTGGGACACCTATCTTTACACGCACATGAACATTAATGGTATCCCAGTCTTGGTCCGTAGGGTTCAATATTGAGTTGGCCCACCCTTTGCAGCTATAACAGCTTCAACTCTTCTGAGAGGGCTGTCCACAAGGTTTAGGAGTGTGTCTATGGGAATGTTTGACCATTCTTCCAGAAACATCAACATACCAAGGCATTTTGGACAATTTCATGCTCCCAATTTTGTGGGAACAGTTTGGGGATGACTCCTTCCTGTTCCAACATGACTTTGTACCAGTGCACAAACAAGGTCCATAAAGACATGAATGAGCGAGTTTGGGGCAGAGGAACTTGACTGGCCTGCAAGGAGTCCTGACCACAACCCGATAGAACACTTTTGGGATGAATTAGGGACACACTGCTAAACCTTTTAGACAGCCTCCCAGAAGAGTTGAAGACGTTATATCTGCAAAGGGTGGGCCAACTCAATATTGAACCCTATGGACTAAGACTGGGATGCCCTTAAAGTTCATGTGCGTGTAAAGTCAGGTGTCCCAATACTTTTGGTAATATAGTGAATTTCTAACAGTGTATTTGGTTTTCGCTCAGTAAAGTACAATCATTCCAAAATCAAATGTTAATACCAAATTAAGTCTTTTTTTTTTTTTTTTTTTATATGATTTTTATTGAGTTATCAAATGTATACAACAGCATGACATCAATCAAGGCCCTTAAAAAGGAGGAGGGGGGGGGTGATGAGTGGGGGATGGGTGAGGGGGAAGGGAGGGGTACAGTTTTCAATGCTGCCAACCTGAAGGGTTCATACGGGGAGGGGGGAGGAAGGGGTGGGGAAGGAAGGGGAAATTAAGTCTTTTGAACTATACAGTACTCAAATGTTCTGAGAATTTTTGTACAAATTTTCCTAAGACTTCCACTAAGTATGTTTGCTCGAAAGTCTGTCCATCTATGTGGCAGCGTTGCTTTGTTGTGTGCTGAATAAAAGTTCAGGTTTCAACTGCAACCACCTCCTCACAATGCCACTGTGGTGATTTAAAACTGTATTTAAATGTCACTTGTAGCATTTCAATTAGATTCTGTGAAAAATAAAGTGAACTGTGTGATGTGCCAGGATTATGTCTGTGAGCACACAGAACCAGATGTGCATTTAGAGTGGCTCACTGATGTGAACAAGCCCCTAAAAACCTGGGTTATTACCTAACAATTCCTTTTCCAGAAATCCTGAAGAACAGTTAACCCCTTACTTGGATGGCTGGATTCTCACGTGCTCTGAAAAAATGGCCAGTAGGGTATGTCCCATCTGTATGTTGGGCATTAGTGCTATAGTACCTTGAACTGGACTACACCACTCTTGTTGTCATAAGTCCACTATCCTGGAGGATTCCTGAAAAAGGAGTTATCAGATAATAACTCAAGTTTTATTCATATCATCCTCCAGTCAACTGTCTTGGTGGATGGTTTTAGAATACCTGATAACTCCTTTTCCAGAAATCCTGCAGTACAGTGGAATTATGATACCGAGAGTGGCTTGGCCCGCCCCAATCAAGGAAGCACTGCTAACCAGGGACCAGATGAGGCCTGCTGCACAGAACAGTGTCTGTTGACGTAACGGAGCACACGAGAACCCAGCCATCAAAGTAAGGGGTCAACCAACCTGGAGAATGATCCAGGAAAGATTTTTCAGATTTCTGTACATTGATTGCTTACTTTTTGCAGCTGCTGTCAGCCTCAGTCTGCAGTTGCAGTTAACTGATATGATCATGATCTCCAGTTTTTGTACATTTCTACAGTGCATCCAGGAAGTTATCATAGCGCTTCACTTTTTCCACATTTTGTTATGTTACAGCCTTATTTCAAAATCAATTAAATTAATTATTTTTCTCAAAATTCCACAAACAATGCCCCATAATTACAACGTGAAAGAAGTTTGTTTGAAATCTTTGCAAATTTATTAAAAATAAAAAATGGAAAAAAAACACATGTACATAAGCATTCACAGCCTTTGCTCAATACTTTGTTGAAGCACCTTTGGCACCAATTACAGCCTCAAGTCTTTTTGTGTATTCTGCTACAAACTTGGCACACCTATTTTTGTGCAGTTTCTCCCATTCTTCTTTGCAGGACCTATCAAGCTCCATCAGGTTGGATGGGCAGCGTCGGTGCACAGCCATTTTCAGATCTCCAGAGATCTAAAATTAGGTTCAAGTCTGGGTTCTGGTGGGACCACTCAAGGACATTCACAGAGTTGTCCCGTAGCCACTCCTTTGTTATCTTGGCTGTGTGCTTAGGGTCTTTGTCCTGTTGGAAGATGAACCTTCGCCCCAGTCTGAGGTTCACAGCGCTCTGGAGCAGGTTTTCATCAAGGATATCTCTGTACATTGCTGCATTCATCTTTCACTCGATCCTGACTAGTCTCTCATTTCCTGCCACTGAAAAACTCCCCCGCAGTATGATGCTGCCACCATCATGCTTCACTGTAGGGAAGGTATTGGCCAGGTGATGAGCGGTGCCTGGTTTCCTCCAGACACAACGCTTTCCATTCAGGCCAAAATTTTGTTCCTCATGGTCTGAGAGTCCTTCAGGTGCCTTATGGAAAACTCCAGGCGGGCTGTCATGTGCCTTTTACCGAGGAGAAGCTTCTGTCTGGCCACTCTTTCATACAGGCCTGCTTGGCAGCAGAGATGGTTGTTCTGGAAGGTTCTCCTCTCTCCACAGAGAAACGGTGGAGCTCTGTCAGAGTGACCATCGGGTTCTTGGTCACCTCCCTGACTAAGGCTTTTCTCCCCCGATCGCTCAGTTTTGCTGGCCGGCCCACTCTAGCAAGAGTCATGTTGGTTCCAAACTTCATCCATTTACGGATGATGGAGGCCATTGTGCTCATTGGGGCCTTCAATGCTGCAGAAATTTTTCAGTACCCTTCCCCAGATCTGTGCCTCGATACAATCATATCTCAGAGGTCTACAGACAATTCCTTGGCCTTCATGGCTTGGTTTGTGCTCTGACATGCACTGTTAAAGTGGTTGTCAACCCGTGACATGCTTTTCCTTCACTGAAATCGTGCCGTGATTGGCGGCTCCCGCGCGCATGTCACATGACTCTGGCCAGTCACAGAGCCGGAGATTGCGGCCCCAGAAGGAAGATGGGGCAGAAGATGGATGCGGCCTGGAGCGGGGACATCACTGGCTTCCAATGCAGGCAAATGGCACATAATGGGCTAATATGCGATGCATACTAGCCCATTATGCTTTTACATTCCAGGGTAACATAGAGGAAGTAAACTCCATCATGGGTTTACTTCCTCTTTAACTGTGGAACTTTATATAGACAGGTGTGTGCCTTTCCAAATCATGTCCATTCAAATGAATTTACCACAAGTGGACTTCAATCAAGTTGTAGAAACATCTCAAGGATGATCAGTAGACATGCTCCCACCTGGGTACCGAAATCGTTCTTTAAAAAAATAGATGGTTTAATTAGTTCCTTTCTGTGGTCACCCAGGTCTCCTAGATTAGGGCTGAAATCTCTCCCAGAGCCATGGGGACAGGGTGGACTAGCGGTACCGGACTGGCATAAATATTTTTTGGCCAGCCAGCTAGTCTTTGCTAGATGGTGGCTACTTGCAGACAAAGGGGACTCGGCCATGGTGCTGGAGGCAGCCACACTGGGGTCTTTCGAGAGTCTCCGACTAGCGCTTTTTAGAGGTACTAAGACAACTTTCCCGTTTACCCACTCAATGAAATCCTCTATCAAAGCATGGGAGTCGGCGGTAAAATTAGCATGCCCCAGCTATTTAGGTTGCATCCCTTCAACGCCACTATGGATGAACCCGAGGTTATCCCATTTCCTCAGATTCTCCAACCCTATGGTTTGGGCCTCCAAGGGGATCAAAACATTAAAAGATATTACTGCATATGGGGAGCTTCTGACGTTTGATCAGCAAAAAATGAGACACAACCTTTCTAATAAGTATTTTTTTAGATACCTCCAATTACACCATGCCTTTTAGACACAGTTTAAAGAATTAAAGGTAGAGTCCTTCCCATCAGATCTAGAAAATCTACTCTCTGAAGAGAACCTATCAAAGGCCCTGTCTGTGTCATATAAAGAAATGTTTAAAACGACACCTGCAGCACTAAACAGATGTAAAGGAAATTGGGTGGCCGAGGTACCTGACCTGCAAGGAGAGGAGTTGGATGAGATGTGGGACAGGCCACTTAAACATTTAATATCGGACAGATGAATTCAATTTAAATTTATACATAGAAGTTATCTTTCCCCAGCGAGGCTAGCTAAAATCTTCCCTAAAACCTCCAATGAATGTTGGAGGTGTACCCATACACCAGCAGATGCTGACCGTATCTTCTGGTCCTGCCCTCAGATAATTCACTACTGGTCTGTAATAACTAATTGTCTCTCTGAAATCCTCATTCCATTCCATATATTATATCCTCCAGGGCCCTGAGAACTTTACTAAACATTGTACTATTTTATGGCTGCAAAGCCATACTTCTACATTGGAAAAAACCAAGGGCGCCAAGTCTGGAATCATGGAAAGGGCTGGTGAATAAAATAATTCCTTATAAAGCTACATACATAGCTAGAGGGTGTGAAAAAAAAGTTTACAAAGATGTGGCTAGCATGGAACGACAATAGGAGTACAGTGGGATAAACCCCAGAATGATTCTGTAGAATGTAATCCCAGAGGGATGATGTTCAGCATCATGTACAGCTAAAAATGCAATGGCATATGTAAGAGGTGAGCACAAGGTGGTGGAATGAGGAGACAAAGAGACACGGTTGCTTTCACAAAATAAGATCACAACTGTCCCCTTCATTTTATTGTACATTAGCCGGGGGGGGAGGGGGGGGGTTGAGTTTCTCCCTTTTTTTTTTTTTCTCATTGAGTTAAGGATAGTTAGAAGATTAATGCTAATCACCCTGCGTGGTCCCCTATGTGCAATTGCTATAGGCACTTTTTTTTTTTTAGTTCTTGATTTTTAATAAATTTGTAAAGATTTCAAACAAACTTCTTTCACATTGTCATTATGGGATATTGTTTGTAGAATCTTGAGGAAAATAATGAATTCCTAATCCATTTTGGAATAAGGCTGTAACATAACAAAATGTAGAAAAAGTGAAGCACTGTGATTTTTCCGGATGCACCGTATGTGTACAAAAGTAATTGCTACACAAAGAAATATTCAGAGGAAACTTGAAAGGTGCAGCAAAGGGAAGTATGCAAAGTGGAAAATGGAAATTACAACTGATAAAATAAATACACAACACATCTGTTACAAGGAGGAATATGAAAAAGGTGAACTTGGGTTTACTTTCTTCCTATCAATGCTTCTTTCAGGTTTTGTTTGACTTCTGTGATTCTTATGGCCTTATATGCACAAAGCCTACAGTGTGGGTGTTACATTACTTACACACGTGTGGTTCAAGCTGTGAAAGTAGGATCATTGGCATCTATGCAACAAGAGAAGATGGAGATTCAGCTCTACGGAATCAACTGGGGAACCGAATCAATCATAAACATATGTACAAAAGGTAACACTATTACAGCAGAGGTTTTAATGTTATGCCCTTAGCAGTAAGGCGCCTTTCACACGGGCCATCTGTTTTTCATGCGGACTCGATCAGACTCTCCATTCTCTATGGGCAGTCGGATGTAAACAAACTTGTGTCCATTTACATCTGGCTACCTCTGATCTGGCAAAAACAAACGGAAGAGGATTCGCCACTGTCTGGCTGGATTGGATCAGAGGGCAGTCGGGTGTAAATGGACAGCCAGTCTGTTTACATCCAACATCCCATAGAGCAGAGCAGGCTGTGTCCATATCCACTCTGCAGAGGAGAAGCAGACAAGGACCTGTCATCCGGCCACTCTGCTCAGCTCAGCAGGATCAGCTGGCCTAAACCCTGCTGAGCAAAACTAGATCCGGCCCATGTGAAAGGAGCCTTTTGCTTGTCAGCTGTTTTTTGGAGCCTATGTGGCTAAAAATGTATACATGTACAGAGATTACAGAATGCAGAGAGAATATCAAATAAGCAGGATCATTGAAGCCAGCTCCAGAGAAATATTGGGCATGACAGATGTCGGTGGGTAGAGTGGGGGGAGGATATTGCTGAACATTTATTCACCAATTATGTCACTTCCAGTTTCTGCTTTGTCATTCCCCTGCTACCTTGCCAGGGAAGAAGTTGATCACGCACGATCCATGTTTGATCAGCTTTAGTGGTGTGCAGAGGTTACATTAGGAGTCCTAATATCTCCTTTTAAAATGGTCCTGTCATATAGCAGGCTATCACCCTCCTATATGATAACAATAAAAATATGTAAAAAAAATGAAAGTAACACAAAATAATTATAAACAAAAGGGCCAGAAGTATGCATCTACACATATTGGATATCACCATGCACTCTGGAGTGACAACAGTAATTCTAGGGCCAGTATTCATGGTTAACTCTAAACCGATGACCTGCAGAGACTTTTAAACTGTTGCCTATGGACAACATTTTAGGTACCAAAGTTTGTCAGCATGTCACAGGCTTTAGGGCTTGACATGTTGAATGTCTATTTACTCCACGCAAACTTTTTTATATTTTACCAAAAAATGGAAAATGATTAAGTTGTTGTAGGTTGCAAAAAATAGTGCATTTTTGACTGAAAATATGAGTTTGATAAAAGTTGCACTAATATTAGTAGATAGTAAAAAAATGCAACCATTTTTTATTCTCCAGTGCCTCTGCTTTCACTAATCTTCAGGCTTCATGTACACGGGACGCTTTTTCAACCTCCCCTGAACGATTTGTTTTTACAGCTAGAAACAGACGCTTAAAACGGTCGTTAAGCGGCACTTTGCCGCGTTCGCACCTAGAAGCGTTTTTTATTTTTATTTTTTTTAAAATGACAAACGCCTCTAAACTAAATGCTGCTAAATGCAAGTTAGGCGTTTAGGCGCGTTTACAAGCTGTTACAGGCATTTGGTGTTTCAAATGCCTCTGAACTTCCATCTGAACACCTTTTTTTGCTTTCCAAAGAAAGCCTCTAAACTCAACTGCCTGGAAACTACCTTAAACGACCCTGTGTATATACACTGATAAGATAACATTAAATGAGTTCATAAACATCCGTTTAGAGGCAGCAGTGTGCATTAGACCTTAGACTTAAAATTGGCATTTTAAAGTGGTTGGAAGCACTTACATATACACAGTGAAGTAACTAGTTTTAGGTAATACACAGAGATAAAAACATGCTCCTACATAGTTGTCCCTGTTTATCTGCAGCCATTTCCCTTGTAGAGCCTTCTAATACAACACAGACCCAAGTTTTTTTTCTCAGCCCTAGCAGACAGGGAGCCGGGATCTGATGTCTTGCACACACACACTGCAGAGCAAGAAAACGGAGCTCTTTGAAATCTGATAGCTGAGTGGAATGAAGGGACACCCACACACCCAAGCACAAAAATATACAGATCTGAGGCTATGAGTCACCTGCCATGTGATGGAGACAGTGCAGGCTGTCTCCCTTAAGGTTGTTGTGTTGGCTTTAGAGTCTTTTCAGGGACTTATGCAGATAGCAAAGGGATCAGAGAAGAACCACATTTAGTGCTTTGGATTCAGGCTAGTACACACTATAATGAGGTGTGCTTTGTTCATTTTTCATATCTGAGGTTTACAACCATAAAAGGGTTAAAAAAGTACAGTTTAATCACTTGCCAACCACGCTATAGCAAAATGACGGGTACAGCACGTTCGGCCATGTCTTAAAAGCAACTTTGTCTCCAGAGGTAGAAAAAATCCAAAATGCAGAGCACTTGCCTCTTTACATCTAGGATTGTGGATGAGCGTTCCCTCTTGTACTCTGTTTTTTTTTTTTTTTTTGATGGCCCGTATGTCACTGCATACCACAGCATACAGCAGGGGACACAGGCATATGACACTACTGGAAGTGTCAAATGTGCACATTCTTCAGGTGACCATAGCTCTTGCACAGAGTGAACATCAGAGAATGGGGAGCCGAACAGCTCTGTGCCACCGATCTTCACTAGCTTCTTTCAGCCATTTCCTGTCTACATGCACTTGCTATAGCAGCAGCTTCACGTAATTTATCAGGAAGGGTGTCCTTATAGTGAAAACAGTAGATCATTCCTGTGAAATTTGAGCCCACTTGTTGGCTCTACTGGAAGCAAATGTGACAGTGTAACAACTCAGGAGAAAGCAGGGAGAATGCATTGTCACAGGAAGTGCCTATACAAAGAATTCATGAAAGAATTACAAAGTATTAATTTAATTCAAGCAATAGTTTTGAAACAATGGAAAATGAAATTTGAAATTACATTAACATGATAAAGATCGGACTATTTAATGCACTTCGACGACGATATCGTTCACGTACATCTGTCCTTTACCGACTTTCTTCGATCACTTCTAGCCACCGTGTCTCGACAAGCCGAGGGGTAAGAGACTACAAGTGAGACACGTTCTCGATACCAGTGGACTTCTTACACGTGTAAACTGTGAAGGTCATCACAGTATACGGACACAGGGGACGACATACGACACCATACGTCACTGTATGCCCGGTAGTTTT
>BLSH010483271.1:1181285-1197468 GCA_018402905.1 Glandirana rugosa | reverse complement strand
AAATGTCCTTCCGACACTAGTGTCGGGAAGGGGGGAGTGTCTTGCCTCTAGCTCAAATGAATGTGCCTGGAGGCACGAAAGTGACGCCCCCCGTAGCACCCATCGGCCACCTCTATCAGGCGTCGTGGACGAGGGACCGGGGGGGTCTTGTGTCACTCGCGCGGAGGTCGCGCGTGCGCGTGAGTGTCACGTACTATAACGTCGGCGGCGGTATACTACCTCCAAACGCTATAGCTCGGTTGATCAGCGACAGTTGGACTCCAACCGCCAGCCGTTCACCAATTCCGTCAGAATTGTAGTAACGCTGAACAAACGCTCAAGGATAGTAGGTTAAGAGTTATCGGATATCGCAAACCTCCATCATATGGCGGCGGCTGCAATATCATGCACTGTGAGTGCGCGTGCGCGCTGGAGGCGCGCTCACTGTGTTCTGGGGGGGCCAGGGAGCAGGTGCTGCGGACTATCTCCACCGGCTACCCACGATGCCCCCCGCAGTGAAAGCACGGAGGTCCGTGTAAGTAAACTCGATCTCCGTTCTGTGAGGGGGGAAGGGCTGTGATCACAGCCTTCCTGTAAATAGTAGCTTTGATCACGCTCCTTCCCCTGCCAGTCAAACATACAGTTAGAACACGCCCAGGGAACTAAGTTAACCATTCACTGTCAATGGCATTTACACAGTAATCAGTGCGTTTTTAACGGCCTGATTGCTGTATAAATGCCAATGGTCCCGAAACATTCTCAAAATGGTCCAACATGTCTGCTAAAATATCGCAGTACCGCTAAAAATCGCAGATCGACAACATTACTAATGAAAAAAATGACTAAAAAACCCACAGCAATGAATTCTCATCATCCATAAACGCGGACACAAAATGTGTAAACCACTCTATAAACGCCGAGTGAGATTTTTTTTATCACAAATATGAGGAAGAATATAAAATCGGGTAACACCGTTATAAAAAAATTTTTTTTTTAAATTTTTTTGGGGTTTTTTATTTTAAAGTAAAATAAGTAATGTGCGTTTTTTTGCATTATTGTCGCTCTGCTTTTGTTTATAGCGGCGATCAGCAACGACGCAGAGGGGATCAAATACCAACAATAGAAAGCTCTTTTTGTGGAAAACAAAGGACGCAAAAATAAGTTTTGGGAAAATGCCACTCGACCGCGCAATTGTCAGTTAAAGCTATGCAGTGCTGAATCTCAAAAAGTGCTCTATTCCTAACGTGTGCAATCCTTCCAGGGCTGAAGTGGTTAACCTATCCCCTAAAAACCCCTCTTCAGAAACATACAACCTTGACTATACCCTATATATGGTACACCCAACCCCTGACTATATCCTATATATGCTACACCACACCCCTGACTATACACTATATATGCTACACCCTACTCACACCCCGAATGTGTTATAAAATAAAACTTACCGCAGTGTCACCAGCAGACGTTCCTCTGGTGACACGGAGCGCCGCATCATGGTGTCCGCCCTCATCAGTCTGGGCCGGAGCTTCTCCAGTAACGAATCAAATGCAGACACTGTCATGTGGGAAAAGTTGTGAAACTTTTCCGGGTAGACGCGCAGTTCAGCAAAGATACTAGCGTAGTACCCCACCGACTGGCGTTGGGACACCATAGGGTGTACCCAGAAACGTCTTCTGCTCCTGCTGATCCTCTCCTCCTCCTCCAACGCTCTCCTCCTCCGCAAAATGATCAGCAGAATCGCCTCATCGACCTTTTGCATGAATGGATCCATGACAAAAGAATCGCTAAAGACTCGCAGAAAAACGCACAAGACTCAGAAAAAACCGCCAAAACTCCAAAACACTCACAACACTCTCTCCTCACTCTCTCCAACCAAAATGGCATCGTCACATGGTCTCCAACGTTTTTTATTGTGTTCCATTTGCATTGTGGGTAATTTGGGAGTGAATATATTGTTGTGGGATGTCTCTTTAAAAAAACGCCGGTTGACGCCGACGCCACGAAACGCCGCTAAACGCCACGAAACGCCGATGAAAAACGTCGCAAAACGCCGACGTTTTTAAGCCGACGTCGCCTGGCGTCTCTTCTAATTAATTCACATACGCCCGTGTGTATGAGGCCTAAATGTAACTTATCACAAAGTTGTGAACAATCCCCCATGTGATAGCATTGGGCAAGTGACATGTACTCTTTAACCACTTCCCGCCCAGCCTATAGCAGAATGATGGCCAGGCGGTGGTTCCGTTATTCTGACTGGACATCATATGACATCTTTCAGGATAACAAGCCGGCGCACACCCCTGGGGGCACGCAGAGCAGCAATCGGTGGTGTGGTGTGTCACTCTGACAAACCGCATCTCCGATTGTGGTAAGAAACCTCTGACAGGCGCTTTACCACGTGATCAGCTGTGACCAATCACAGCGTGAACCAGGAAGTGATGGTAATCAGCTTTTCCTTGGTGCATGCTGTGCAGCTCTCCTGTCAGAAGGGGGGGTGTGCGCTGAAAATCAGCACACTGATTATCAGCGCAGCCGCCATGAGAGGTGCCACCACAGCTGCAAATCAGCGCCCACCCAGATTGCCAATCAGCACCCTACCCATCAGTAACGCCTGTCCGTGCCCTTCAGAGCTGCATATCAGTGTAGCCCATTGGTGCCCATCAATTCTAAATATTAGTGCCACCTCATCAGTGCCTGTCAGTGAAGGAGAAAACAAAAAACTTTATAACAGAAACAAAGAAAAACTTTTTTTCCCCAAAAAATTTCAGTCTTTTTTAGTTTGATTAGCAAAAAATAAAAAACCCAGTGATGATCAAATACCACCAAAAAGGTAAAGTTGATCCAGGGTGAATCCGATTGCCTCTCGGGGAATCAGGAAGGAATTTTTTCCCCCGTTATAGCAAATTGGATCCATGCTTTGCTGGGGTTTTTTGCCTTCCTCTGGATCAACTGTGGGTGAAGGATTGTATATGGGATTATTTGGTTGTATGTGTGTATGTATATATGTATGTGTATATGTGTATGTATATATATGTATATACATTTTTTTTTTTTTTTGGTTGAACTGGATGGACTTGTGTCTTTTTTCAACCTGAGTAACTATGTAACTATGTAACCAAAAGAAAGCTTTATTTGTGGGAAGAAAATGATAAAAATTTAGTTTGGGTATATTGTTGTATGACCACGCAATTGTCATTCAAAGTGTGACAGTGCTGAAAGGAGACATCAGGGCTTTATTAGACCCCAGATAAATAACGACTGTCAAGCACAGGGAAGTTAAGTGCAAATCATGCTTGAATAGCTGCTTCCCTGGCTGTATCAACCAGGAAATAACAGCTCTGAAATCTGAAAATGCTCAGAGCGGAGTGCTCCCGGTTTCATTCAATGCAAGGTAGATTGAAGAATTGGTCTCCTGTAGAGGTAGACCGATATATCGGCCGGCTTTTTTAACTAATCGGCATTGGCCGATTTTGTGGCAAATTAGGCCGATATTCACCCCCTGCCTGCACCAGGAGCCCGCATTAGACTGCAGGCTCCTGGACACCCATGAGCCCCTCTGTCACTCAGACACAGTGAGAAGGTAGAGCAGCCCCAGCGGCCAAATGGAGTACTGTGGCCGTTCGGGCTGCTCTGTCTTTTATCTGAGTGACAGGTGCACGTGTGAGGATATCAGCACAGCGCGGCGGGCGCCGGGAAATTTGAATCTCCCTGCTTCAGGCTGCATTTCATTGACACAGGTAAGGCTGTATTTCATGGCACTGGTATATGCTGTATTTCATGGGACTAGTGCAGTATCTCACAAAAGTGAGTACACCCCTCACATTTTTGTAAACATTTTATTCTATCTTTTCATGTGACAACACTGAAGAAATGACACTTTGCTACAATGTAAAGTAGTAAGTGTACAGCTTGTATAACAGTGTAAATTTGCTGTCCCCTCAAAATAACTCAACACACAGCCACTAATGTCTAAACTGCTGGCAACAAAAGTGAGTACACCCCTAAGTGAAAGTGTCCAAACTGGGCCCAATTAGCCATTTTCCCTCCTCGGTGTCATATGACTCAGTGTTACAATGTCTCAAGTCTAAATGGGGAGCAGGTGTGTTAAAGTTGGTGTTATCACTCTCACTCTCTCATACTGGTCACTGGAAGTTCAACATGACACCTCATGGCAAAGAAGTCTCTGAGGATCTGAAAAAAAGAATTGTTGCTCTACATAAAGATGGCCTACGTAATAAGGAGATTGCCACGACCCTGAAACGAAGCAGCAGCACGGTGGCCAAGAACATACAGCAGTTTAACAGGATAAGTTCCACTCAGAACAGGCCTCGCCATGGTCGACCAAAGAAGTTGAGTGCACATGCTCAGCGTCATATCCAGTGGTTGTCTTTGGGAAATAGACGCATGAGTGCTGCCAGCATTGATTTAGAGGTTGAAGGGGTGGGGGGGGGGGGTCAGCCTGTCAGTGCTCAGACCATATGCCGCACACTGCATCAAATTGGTCTGCATGGCTGTTGTCCCAAAAGGAAGCTTCTTCTAAAGATGATGCACAAGAAAGCCTGCAAACAGTTTGCTGAGGACACGCAGACTAAGGACATGGATTACTGGAACCATGTCCTGTTGTCTGATGAGACCAAAGATAAACTTATTTGGTTCAGATGCGTGTGTGGCGGCAATTAGGTGAGGAGTACATAGACAAGTGTGTCTTGCCTACAGTCAAGCATGATGGTGGGAGTGTCATGGTCTGGGACTGCATGAGTGCTGCCGGCACTGGGGAGCTACAGTTCATTGAGGGAACCATGAATGCCAACATGTACTGTGATATACTGAAGCAGAGCATGATCCCCTGCCTTCGGAGACTGGGCCGCAGGGCAGTATTTCAACATGAGAATGACCCCAAACACACCTCCAAGATGACCACTGCCTTGCTAAAGAAGCTGAGGGTAAAAGCGATGGACTGGCCAAGCATGTCTCCAAATCTAAACCCTATTGAGCATCCTCAAACGGAAAGTGGAGGAGCGCAAGGTCTCTAACATCCACCAGCTCCATGATATCATCATGGAGGAGTGGAAGAGGACTCCAGTGGCAACCTGTGAAGCTCTGGTGAACTCCATGCCCAAGAGGGTTAAGGCAGTGCTGGAAAATAATGGTGGCCACACAAAATATTGACATTTTAGGCTCAATTTGGACATTTTCACTTAGGGGTGTACTCACTTTTGTTGCCAGCGGTATAGACATTAATAGCTGTGTGTTGAGTTTTTTTGAGGGGACAGCAAATTTACACTGTTATACAAGCTGTACACTCACTACTTTACATTGTAGCAAAGTGTAATTTATTCAGTGTTGTCACATGAAAACATATAAAATATTTACAAAAATGTTAGGGGTGTACTCACTTTTGTGAGATATTGTATATGATGCATTCCATTGGCACTGGTATACGGCTGCATTTCATGGGCACTGGTATAGGGCTGTATTTCATGGGCACTGGTATAGGGCTGTATTTCATGGGCACTGGTATAGGGCTGTATTGAAAGGGCTCTTAAGTGAACCATATACATGCAATGGATAAGCACAGTTAGCTGTTAGATTTTATGAGATAAAAGTGAGAAAAAAAAATAAAAAATCGGCATCATATATCGGCCATCGGCCGCCCGATTACTAAATATCGGCATCGGCCACAGAAAAACCCATATCGGTCTACCTGTAGTCTCCTGCTTGCCAACCTGAGTTCATTTGTTGTGGTTCCAAGCTCTTGAGGTGAGCCTGGGAACCATGAGGGGGAAGGGAGGAACCCACACTGTATAAGCGATCGCCCGGCTGAGAAAAAACGAGCACAAGCTCATGGCAACTAGTGCAGCCGTGAATTTATACGTAACCCTTCAATCTCTGGACGTACTACATACCTCCAGAGAGCTGAACTGGTTAACTACAAACATATACAGATCAGTTATATTCAAACAATTTATCATTTTCAATTATACAATTTATTTCATATACATTATAAAACTCGGACTACACTTGGCAGTCTGAGACAAAAAAAAAAAAGAAACACTGAATAGAAGCTTCAGGATGATGTGCAAGTAGTTCACTACTATAATTTTGAATGCTCAATGTGTGTGATGATCCACTCTGGCTTTACTCCCTCAGTAAATTCTCTGCGGAACCTAGAAAAGAGATAAACATTCAATAGGCATTGAAGAAAAAAAAAAAAAAAAAAAAAGCAGGATAAAATGATTGGAAAGTCTGGCTGCAAGTAATAGCTTCACTATGACATTGTGGGAAACCTCACACTTCAACTGTAGCAGGACGATTTAACCTTCTGATGTCCACCTAACGTCATCCTTGTATCATAAAAATAGACAAAACATTATTTTTATATAAATCTTAAATTAGTTCATTCATTTGAATATCAGAAAGCTGAACATGGTTTAATTTAGAAACATTTAGAAAAGGCCCTGTCTGAGGCGGTTGTAAGGCTTACAAACAATTTGTGTGTGCTTTTAATTTGGTGACAGACCTACTTTAAAGTGGATGTAAACCCTGACATATACCCAGTAACGTGAACAGCCTCAGATGATACACAGATGAAACAAATCTCCCTATATAAGTTTTACATGTATATCAGATTTATATACTGTTTAGAACGTGACCTTCGAATTAGGATGTTTTCTCTTCCTGGTTATCATTGCAGAAAAGCCTGGGCACACAGCCAGGACAGCTGATTGGAGGAAAGGCACACACCCCCTCTCCTTAAAGGTAGAGCCTTTCAGCTATGTTCGTTGCATCATTCAGAGCTGTGCTAATCTATTTATAGCAACCTCTCAAACACAAAACTCTGGCTGCTTTTATCATATGTGATGGAGAATTGTCATGCTGATAACAGAAGAATGCAGCAAGAGACAGCTATGGGACATAGTGCTTTGGAGAGAGATAAAACACTAAAGATCTATGTGCCCAGATCAAATTTCATGAATCGGGTTTACAACCACTATGTCAGTAAAGGATCTGGCTTTTTACAGATGAATGATAGGGGCATGGCTTAGCGTTGGGAAGGGCTAATCTCGAAGGGTTAATCTTGATGTAGAAGTTGCGGCCTGGGTACAGCCTGGGCCTAGGATCCAAGATGGCACAATATAGAGATTGATTTGAGGACTAGCGCAACACAAACAACCCAATGTGCCTGCCCTTCAATGTGCACTGTTACCTTACAAGTGTTTTTAGTTGTAGTAAACGCCACTTGGTCACTTGTGCCCACAGGTAAATTTATAACAAAGCTTACCTGTAGGTACAATGAATATCTCCTAAACATGCACCATTTAGGAGATATTCACAATTTTTGCAGCTGGTGACATCATTGGGCCATGCGCACTGAATGTACCTTCAATCTAGAGCACTGTGCTGCTGCCATGACTCCTGTGCGCATGCACAGGAGTGACAACAGTGCCGCTCAACCATTTAAGTGGCCGTTGCTCGCAAACCCTGGAGCAGGACCAGGTGAAGATGGAAACTCTGTCTGGGGTGACAGCATGCTGCTGGAGGGATCCCTTTAACAGGTAAGTCTGTCATAATGTGCTAGTAGTGTGCTATGGGATGCATACTAGCACATTATGCCATTAGTTGCAGGGGGATATTTTTTTGCTTTTGTTTACAAGACTATTACTGCTTTAAGGACCAGAACATTGCCTTTAATCAGAAGTTAAGAAGGTCCCTTACTCATAGATCGCTGTGAGGATACGATCTGAGTCCTTTACTTCCCGAAATCCCATTCCATATACTTCTGTTCCTTCATCCCGAAGGTCCACATTCTTCGAATACCAAAAGCGCACAAGTATATTGACAAACTTTCTCCCTGTCAAAGTAAAATATACACATAACTAACAGTCATATTGTGAGTGTAGGCATCTTGGTTCACATAACTGGCAGGCATAATTCCTTTTTTCCTACTTGTTTGTAAACCAATAACTGGATAACAATCACCTGGACTGTCTTCTGAAAGCCAGTGTAGAAATAGTTTCTGCATGCCATGTAGCTCTATTAATAAAATGACATGTGCACTGCAGTTATTAATACAGACTTCCAGACATAATAATTTAAAGACATGTGCCTATAAATGGGTTTGCTATTACAGTACAATTAATTTTTTTAAATCCAATAAAAAAAAATATTATATACACACACATCTCTAAAGCATATAATCGTAAGCCCCAATTTAAAGAGGTTGTAAACCTCCAAAAAAAAAAAAAGAACACTCACACCTGCAAGACAAAGCAAAGGCATAAAGAAATGCTAAGTGTTGGTTGCGCTTATCAAAATGTAACAAAACCAAAGTGTGATTTGCTTCAAAAGTGCAACAAGTAAATTAAGGTTCACAATTATTCTTAAAGTGGTTGTCAGCTCATGACAACCACTTTAACCTACAGGTAAGCCTATGATAAGGGTTACCTGTAGTTTCCCTGCATATCTCCTAAACTTGCCCACGTCATCGGGCACATGCACAGTGAAGAATCTACGTGGGTAAAACAATGCATGCATGTGCATCAATCAGTACCCAGAAGTACCAGCCAGTACCCAGAAGTACCCACCAGTGCCCAGAAGTACCAGCCACCAGTACCCAGCAGTAACAGCCACCAGTACCCAGCACTAACAGCCACCAGTATCCACCAGTACCTAGAAGTGTGCTCCCCCTGTGAAAGGAACAACACAGGCAGCATCGGCTCTGCTCTACACTGCAGCCGCATGCTTCTTCCAGCACCGCTCCTGTCACACTGATGGCGGGTATGGAGGAATCAAAAACCAGCAAAGCAATACCCACCAGTACCAGCCACAAGTACCAGCCACCAGTGCCCACAAGTACCAGCCACCAGTACCCAGCAGTACCAGCTATAAACAACCACCAGTTCCCAGAAGTACCAGCCAGCAGTACCCAACAGTACCAGCCAGAAGTACCCACCAGTACAAGCCACCAGTATGAGCCAGCAGTACCAGCCATAAACAACCACCAGTTCCCAGAAGTACCAGCCAGTAGTACCCAACAGTACCAGCCAGCAGTGCCCACAAGTACCTGCCACCAGTACCCACAAGTACCAGCCACCAGTACCAGCTATAAACCACCAGTTCCCAGAAGTACCAGCCAGCAGTACCCAACAGTACCAGCCAGAAGTACCCACCAGTACAAGCCACCAGTACGAGCCACCAGTATGAGCCACCAGTACCAGCCATAAACAACCACCAGTTCCCAGAAGTACCAGCCAGTAGTACCCAACAGTACCAGCCAGCAGTACCCACAAGTACCAGCCACCCCCAGTACCCACAAGTACCAGCCACCCCCAGTACCCACAAGTACCAGCCACCCCCAGTACCCACAAGTACCAGCCACCCCCAGTACCCACAAGTACCAGCCACCCCCAGTACCCACAAGTACCAGCCACCCCAGTACCCAGCAGTAACAGCCAGCAGCACCAACCAGTACATCCAGCAGTACCAGCCAGCAGTACCCACCAGTACCTAGAAGTGCCAGCCACCAGTACCCAGAAGTACCAGCCATAAACAACCACCAGTTCCCAGAAGTACCTGCCAGCAGTACCCAACAGTACCAGCCACCAGTACCCAGCAGTACCAGCCAGCAGTACCCACCAGTACCTAGAAGTGCCAGCCAGCAGAACCCAAAAAGTACCAGCCAGCAGTACCCAGCAGTAGCAGCCATAAACCACCACCAGTTCCCAGACGTACCAGCCAGAAGTACCCACCAGTACCCAAAAGTACCAGCCACCAGTACCCAGAAATACCAGCTACCATTACCCAGCAGTACCAGCCAGCAGCACCCACCAGTACTTCCAGCAGTACCCACACGTACCAGCCACCAGTATGAGCCACCAGTACCCAGCAGTACCAGCCATAAACAACCACCAGTTCCCAGAAGTACCAGCCAGCAGTACCCACAGTACCCAGAAACACCAGCTACCATTACCCAGCAGTACCAGCCACCAGCACCCACCAGTACCAGCCACCAGTATGAGCCACCAGTACCAGCCATAAACAACCACCAGTTCCCAGAAGTACCAGCCAGCAGTACCCACCAGTACCCAGAAGTACCAGCCACCAGTACATCCAGCAGTACCCACACGTACCAGCCAGCAGTACCCACCAGTACCCAGAAACACCAGCTACCATTACCCAGCAGTACCAGCCACCAGCACCCACCAGTACCCACACGTACCAGTACCCAGAAGTACCCACCAGTACCCAGAAGTACTAACCACCAGTATGAGCCACCAGTACCCAGCAGTACCAGCCATAAACAACCACCAGTTCCCAGAAGTACCAGCCAGCAGTACCCACCAGTACCCAGAAGTACCAGCCAGCAGTACCAGCCATCAGTACATCCAGCAGTACCCACCAGTACGCAAAAGTACCAGCCACCAGTACGCAAAAGTACCAGCCACCAGTATGAGCCACCAGTACCCAGCAGTACCAGCCATAAACAACCACCAGTACCCAAAAGTACCAGCAAGCAGTACCCACCAGTGCCCAGCAGTACCAGCCAGCATTACCAGCCAGCATTACCCAGCAGTACCAGCCACCAGTTTGAGCCACCAGTACCCAGAAGTACCAGCCACCAGTTTGAGCCACCAGTACCCAGCAGTACCAGCCATAAACAACCACCAGTACCCACCAGTACCAACCACGAGTATGAGCCACCAGTACCCAGCAGTACCAGCCATAAACAACCACCAGTTCCCAGAAGTACCAGCCAGCAGTACCCACCAGTACCCAGAAACACCAGCTACCATTACCCAGCAGTACCAGCCACCAGCACCCACACGTACCAGCCACCAGTACCCAGAAGTACCAACCACCAGTATGAGCCACCAGCAGTACCAGCCAGCAGTACCAGCCACCAGTACATCCAGCAGTACCCACACGTACCAGCCAGCAGTACCCACCAGTACCCAAAAGTACCAGCCACCAGTACCCAAAAGTACCAGCCACCAGTACCCAGCAGTACCAGCCATAAACAACCACCAGTACCCAAAAGTACCAGCAAGCAGTACCCACCAAAGCCCAGAAGTACCAGCCAGCAGTACCCACAAGTACCAGCCAGCAGTACCCACAAGTACCAGCCAGCATTACCCAGCAGTACCAGTCAGCATTACCCAGCAGTACCAGCCACCAGTACCCACCAGCACCTAGAATTGCCAGCCAGCAGTACCAGCCACCAGTACCAGCCACCAGTACCCAGCAATATCAGCCAGCAGTACCCAGCAATACCAGCCAGCAGTACCCAGAAGTATCAGCCAGCAGTAACCACCAGTACCCAGAAGAACCACCCAGCAGTACCCACCAGTACCTAGAAGTGCCAGCCACCAGTACCCAGCAGTACCAGCCAGCAGTACCCACCAGTACCAGCCAGCGGTACCCACCAGTACAGCCAGCAGTACCCACCACTACCAGCCAGCAGTACCCACCACTACCAGCCAGCAGTACCCACCACTACCAGCCAGCAGTACCCACCACTACCAGCCAGCAGTACACACCAGTACCTATAAGTGCCAGCCACCGGTACCCACCAGTACTCAAATACCAGCCAGCAGTCCCCATCAGTACACGCCAGTAGTACCCACCAGTACCAACCAGCAGTACCCACCAGTACGAGCAAGCAATACCCACCAGTACCAGCCAGCAGGACCCACCAGCAGTACCTGCCCTAAAGAAGAGCCAGTAGCAGCCACCAACCATACCCGCCTGGGCAACAGCAGCAGCCAGCGATACCTGCGAAATCCTGAGGAAGAAGTGAAGATTGAGGTCAGTTGAGGTGTGGGTAAACTGCAGTAAATCAGTGTGAAAGCAGCCATAGGCCCCTTTCACCCGATCGGTCCAATTGGGTCCACCTGTCTGTTTTTCAGGCAGACCCAATCGGACCTTCCTATAGAGTGGCAGATTTAAACAGACTTGCGTCCTTTTATACCCCCTATCTCCAATCCGATCTGTTTTTTAAGCAGAAGGGGATCTGACCCCTTCTGTCTGGGCAGATCAGAGGGCCCATAGAATACAGCGGGCTGTGTCAGTGTAGACTCTGCATATGCAGAGTAGACACAGACATGCAATTTGCCCGCTACGCTCATTGTGGCCCATGACCAGCTACCAAGTCGCTAAAGTGGCCCTCGCTCGTCAAAAGGTTGGGCACCCCTGGCCTAAACTGATGAATACATTTGTCTTTTTATATTGCAGAGGCGATCAAATACCACAAAAAGAAAGCTCTACTGTATTTGTGGGGGGAAAAAAAAAAAAAAAAAAAAAGACGTCAATTTTGTCGCACGACCGTACAATTGTCAGTTAAAGTGACGCAGTGCCAAAACGCAAAAGGTGCTTTGGTCAGGAAGGGGGTTAACCACTTCAGCCCCGGAAGGATTTCACACTTTAGGACCAGAGCACTTTTTGCGATTCGGCAATGCGTTGCTTTAACTGACAATTGCGCGGTCGTGCAAAAATAATATATAAAAAAACTTTTTCCATCGGTTTTGGCCGATTTATATCCTACCTCATATTTGTGGAAAAAAAAAAAAAGCACAATCGGCGTTTATTGATTGGTTTGCGCAAAAGTTGCCGCGTTTACGGATGAGAATTCATTTCTGGGGTTTTTATTTTTTTTTATTTTTTACTAGCAATGGCGGCGATCCGCGATTTTTAGCAGTACTGCGATATTGCGGCGGACATGTCGGACCATTTTGACACTTTTTTGGGACCATTGGCATTTATACAGCGATCAGTGCTATAAAAATGCACTGATTACTGTGTAAATGCAATTGGCAGTGAAGGGGTTAACCTGGGGGGGCGCTCTAAGGGTTAACTGTGTTCTAACTGTGATGGTGTTTGACTGGCAGGGGAAGGGGCGTGATCACGGCTTCCATATGGAGGAAGGCTGTGATCACAGTGCACGATCTCGCAGCGATATCAAGCCACCTGCGGCTGGCAAGTGGTTAATGAGACAGGTATTCCATGTCCCCCTCCTCCTTTCCCCTCTCCAAGTGTGCTAGATACCCTGTGTGAGCTTATACGAAGAAAATCTCCTTTTTCTTCTATTCCCCATCAGTCAAATAAAATAAACTCCCATAGTGTAATATATAAAACCATATAAAATGTATTCAGGAAACCACGTGGTAGTGATGATACATATCGGGCAGAGTCGGATGACAGAATGCCCTGGCAGCAGCACACGGGAGCCACAGCCCTGCTGGAAACAGGGAATGAATGCAGTGTTTTTATATTCAATGCAAGGCTGCATTCACACCTGGGCGTAGCGTTTTCAGGCAGAAATGCACGCGTTTTTACTGCGGTTTTGTACAGGTCAAAAGGTCACCAATGTAAAAAGTAGAAAAACGCCCAAATCAAGCTACAAAAATACCTCCAGAACTTTTTTGAGCTTCAGGCGATTTTGAGCGTAAATGTGAACGGACTCCATAGATCATTGGTTCTCAACTCCTGTCCTCTGGAACCACCAACAGGCCAGATTTTAAGTATTACCTTGGGGAGATGCAGACTAGACTACTGCAATCACTGAGAAGCAAATGATATCCCCCGTGATGTATTTCAGTTATCTTGCAAACCTGGACTGTTAGTGGATCCCGAGGACAGGAGTTGAGAACCACTGCCATAGAGAATCGTTGATCTTTTTTTTTTTTTCCCCCTCAAGCGTTTTGTAGTTTCAGGCTTCAAGCTACAAAACGCTCAGGTGTGAATGGGGCTTTAAGTGGATGCTTTGAATGCATTTTATGTGGTTTTATATATTACACAGTGGGAGTTTATTTACTTTGACTGAGGGGAATTAAAGAAAGAGGTTTCTTCATATAAGCTCACACAGAGTATCTAGCACACTTGGAGAGGAGAAAGGAGGAGGAGGAGATGGACTACCTGTCTCATTAACCTGGATTATACCTCAGTTTGGCCCTATATAGGTCGAATTTTGAAATGAGCGCAATGGTGAACAGGTGGCAGGGATTGATGCACATGCATGCATTGTTTTACTCACGTAGGGTGAAGGCTAGAGGATCGTTTTTAAGGAGCACTGTTAAGAACTACGAGCGCAGAGAGAGAGCACACGGAAGCAGATCACTACAAAACCCGACGCATGGGCGTTTATTGGGAAATATTGGGATACAGACCACAGAAGAACCAGTCCACAATAGTCCTGTATGACACAGCAGGGAAACAAATATCATTCACAGGGTAGGGAAACATGCAGGTTTAACAGGCAGCTGGTAGTCCACAAGGCAGAGGATCCCGCAGGGTTAACAGACAGCTGGTAGTTCACAAGGCAGAGGATCACACAGCGAGCTCTGCATCCAGTAGCAGGTCAGCAGACAATAGGCACAGCAAAGGTTCAGGGACTCGCCCGTCAACAGCAGCCTCAGTGGGGAAGTCCAAGCCGAGCGGCAGGGGAAAAGAGGTCCAGAGGGCAGATGGCCTTCACAAATCCATGGTAGGTCCAGGGAGGGCTGTGTGTCCTGGCCGCAGCTTCACTCAAGCAGCAGTTGAAGGACGAATGGAGAAAAGCCCCACAGAACTAAAGTCCCCGCAGTGCAGAAAACAAAATCAGTCTCAGCCGTTCACCCATCATTTCTGGTCTCCCAAGGAGACTTGCAGCCATGAACTCTTCTGTCCATAATTGAAGTCAAGACTCCCCAGTCTGCCTCCCTTCATTGTTATCTGTGGTATTGTGAATGCAGTCACACACCTTCTGGTGCCGAGGAGTCTGCCTTTATCCCCAGCAGGATACAATCATTTATTCCCTCCTTACTGAGGGAGCCACACATCCGACCCCCTGTGGGGACAAAGCAACTCACAAACCAAATTATGCAGATATGTTGACTGTGTTACACATTGCACCTGAATTAGAAATTTGCCAGTTTTATAAAACAAAACAAATATTGAAAAGATTGAATATTTCTGACCTTTGTCACAACCCCTCCCCCCTTTCCTAACATGTACCTGCAAAAGGCCTCAACAGGCCTTGTGCATACAGTACATGTACGGGTTCCAGAGCACAACCATCTAAGTATCTGTATAATTGCTTGTTATCTGAAGGCCACATGGGTAGTGAAGCTCCCTCCAGCAGGGCATCACATTGGTGGATGGAGATTGTTGGCTTGTGGACACCTTAGAACCCCTGTGAGGATAATTTGGTCTACTAACATTATCTCTCCACCAAACTGAAGCTGTGGAGTTCTCCCAAACCCTCCTAGGACAAATTGGCCTGTATGTGCCCCCTCTGTTTACAGCTATAGCATTGGGGCTGGGGTGCTCTTCCAGTACTTCTCCGCCCATTTCCCAAACCGAGAGATCCTCCCCTAAGCCTTGGGGTGCTGGCGGGATCCACATGAACCTTCACATAGTTAACCGGGTAAATCCTGGATGAATTTACGTCTGTCACCAATTCTGTCCCAGATTTTTGCTCTACTCCCAGAGAGCGTCTCTGGGTCACACTCCCTCGAAACTGGCAATGAAGTTCTCCCAAGTCATTCCCTAGCAGAATGTCCGCAGGTAGTCCTGCCATTACCCCAACAGGACAAAGTTTCTCCCCAAAACCATAATCCAGGAGAACAGTAGCCTTTGGGATGTGTTTCCTGCCACCCCAGGCTAATTCAATAGAAAATCCAGGGCCTTTCTCAATCGCTGCCGGATTCACCACACAGGGATCAACAATGGTCAGGAAGGCGCCTGTGTCACGAAAGCCAATGACTTTTCGTCCATCTATGCAAACCTCCTGTAAATGTTGCTGCCTTATCTCGGGGTAGCTTAGGGTAATCGGCTGGACTCCGTAGACTCCTAGAGGGGCGCTGGTTGCGGGTGGAGGCATCCAATCACTTTGAGATGGTGCAAGGTGCTCTCCTCCTGGCACCAGCGCTACACTGGGATCAGGACAAGTGGGTTGCGTCTGGGGAGGGTGGACGTTCCTTGGGCACTTAGTCTGGGGGTACCCAGGGGGTCCACATCTGTAGCATGGGGGGCCCCAGGGTGACCCAGAAGGCCGGGGTTGAGGTGACATTTCCTCAGAAGATTGGTACATGTCCACACAGTGTACCAGCTTGGGGGAGCTGGGCCCAAGGGTCTTTTTCTTAGCGGGGCAGCTGGCCTGATAGTGACCGGTTTGTCCACAGCTAAAACAGCATCTCTCTATAGTAGGCCTGCAGATGCCTCAGGTCGG
>BLSH010483271.1:1159152-1172669 GCA_018402905.1 Glandirana rugosa | reverse complement strand
GGAAAACCACCATAAACTAACGGAGACGCCAAAAATAAAAAACGCGATATTTGTTTGTTTCTCGCTGGCTGATTGCGATTTTTTTTACCAAAAATATGTAGAAGAATATATATCGGCCAAACCCAATGAATATTTTTTTTTTTTATATTTTATTTTTGGATATTTATTAGAGCAAAAATAAAAAATATTGTTCTTTTTTCAAAATCGTCGCTCTTTGTTTGTTTATAGCGCAAAAAATAAAAACCGCAGAGGCAATCAAATACCACCAAAAGGAAGCTCTATTTGTGGGGAAAAAAGGACATCAGTTTTGTTTGGGTACAACGTCGCATGACCGCGCAATTGTCATTCAAAATGCGGCAGCGCTGAAACCTGAAAATTGGTCTGGGCAGGAGGGGGGTTTAAGTGCCCAGTAAGGAAGTGGTTAATAACCAATTTGCAGCAATGTAAGTGTTGGAACTATTGTTATGTATGACTAATCATTGTCATTTGTAATCTCTATGATTTTAATTATACTGTTACTTTTTAACATCATTGTAGAAAGAGTGATGCCTGCGATCCCCCTGAAGAAGACCTAAAAAAAAAACACTGATGAAGGGTCGAAACGCGTAGGGGATTTCATGCGGCCCAAAGCTGCACAGTTTGTCATTTCCCTTTTTGTTCGCAGTTGATTGTATACAATATATGTCCCATTCATGTACAACCAGAGCTTCTTTTAAATCATCACTTTTTCTATGTCAAAACCTGATTTAAATAAAATAAATTTGTAGAATATTTTTTCATAACGATCTTGTTTGAATATAATATTTTTTCTCTTTTTACTGCCATAAAACCCTTAATGGGGGATTTCTTCCTAGATACACTATGACAAAGGGGAAGGCAGAAACAATTTTGGTCTCGATAATAGCAACAAGAAATTTTCCTCTATTTTTAAGTATTTATCTAATACCCTGCACACAGCCATTTATACGTAACTAATGACAATGCCACAAAGCCAACAATTGTTAGAATCATAAGTCATAGTTATAGCCCAGTCTCTGGCTCCAATCCATTACATATTTATATGGTGGAACTCAGGGAGCTCCGGGTGACAGAAGTCTAGGCACACACACTGGAGTGCACAGCAGATACTGTTACCCTATAGTAGGTACAGCTTCAGCTTGCAGACATAACCAAATACCTTATTTGGAACACAGTAAAACTGAGTCTTAACTGTATATTTAAACAATGTAAATTAACAGAGATTGCTGCATCCTTAACTTACTTTATATAGTGCACACTAAGGTGGGAGACAGATAAAACCACCCAGCTCATAACATATCCAAATCTAGGATAAATGAAAGCTTCTGGCACCTTTGAATAAGCCTTGAGGCTGGGTTCACACTAGTCCGATCCTCGGACCGACATGAGGAGCACAAGTTGCATTACGTCACAAAAACAATGATTCCCTATGAGAGCCATCTTAACTGCTCCAATTTGTGTTGTTCAAAGTCGGACCGAAAAATGTTCCTGTACTACTTTTGTCCGACTTTGATCCTACTTCAGCCCATTGAAAGGCATTGAAGTCGGATCAAAGTCGTATCAGTGTCTTCACTGATCCGACTTTGGCATGCGGGCGGAGCTGTGACATCATATGGGGCGGGGCCTCCGGGTGATGTTATCTGGTGGCCACGCCCCATGCCAATATAAGGCACAGCGGAGAGGGCATTCATGAAGGAGTTTGCGTCGTGTCAACATGGGAAGAAGAAGAAGAAGAAAAGAGGAAGAATAGAGGGAAGGGGACAGCGGAGAAGACCGGCAAAAGAGCAGAAAGCGCCGCAGAGAAGGAGAAGAAAGAAGACCCCTCAGAAGATGGAAGACCCCGCAAAAGAGCCGAAGAAGAGCCAGAGAAGGGAGAAGACCGCCGGAGCAGATTTAATAATATATTTTAAAAAGCTGTGTGGTTTTTTGTGTACATATTTCTTTCCAGGTAAATGGGTAGGGATACGATGTACCCCATACTGATTTACATAGGGTGGGGGGCCGGTATCTGGGGGCCCCCTTGTTAAAGGGGGCTTCCAGATTCCGATAAGTCCCCGCCCGCAGACCTCGACAACCACCAGCCAGGGTTGTCGGGAAGAGGCCCTTGTCCTCATCAACATGGGGACAAGGTGCTTTGGGGTGGGGGGCGCAGAGCCCCCCCTGCCCCAAAGCACCCATACTCCCCATGTTGAGTGCACGTGGCCTGGTATGGTCCAGGAAGGGGGGGGGGCACTTGCTTGTCCCCAACCCTTTCCTGTCCTCCCGGGCTACATGCTTGGATAAGGGTCTGGTATGGATTGTGGGGGGACCCCACGCCGTTTTTTTGGCGTGGGGGTTCCCCTTAAAATCCATACCAGACCAAACGGCCTGGTATGCTCCTGGTGGAGAACCCCATGCCAGTTTTTTTTTTTTAAATTTGGCGTGGAGTTCCCCTTCAAAATCCCCAGAGCACAAAGTGCCTGGCATTGTCGGGATCAAAGTCTGATCCCTGTTCACAGACAAACGGTCCGACTTTGACCCTATGTAGGACCGTAAATCGCACAGCAAAGTAGGATCAAAGTCGGACCGTTTTTTTTGTCGGATAGTGTGAACCCAGCCTGAAGTGTGCAACTAAAAGCTATCAGAAGGCCAACACCTGCAGGCATTAAACGGGCAATCATTTAATCTTGGGTGTGTCCATGTAAGCCTTGCAGGGAGGTTACACCCAGGAGTCTGCCAATTGAATAATGCAGGATTCCACGTCTAAATTTTTAGTTCAGCCTAGGAATGGGTTATTGCCTAAGGGCCAAGTCACACCACATGCAGTGTGCGTTTTTTTTTTTTAAAACCGCATGGAGAATAGGTTAGATGGTTCTCAATGGCCTAGTTCACACCACTGCAGTCAGTTCCAGTGCGTTCCAGCTCCAGAAAAAGTAGAACATGCTGCGTTTTTTCTGCACTTAACTACACTGTCCTGATTTTTAGTAGGGGGGAAAAAGCTGCACTGGACTGCATCAAAAACACACATGCAGAAAAGCATCCGGAACGCATCCGGACTGCCTTTCTGAACTGGCCCTAAATCCAAAAAGTCCTACTTACCCCATAGCAGACCCTGAAAACAGGGTGTAATTGATGGAGTAAGTAGACCCCCAGAGCCCTGCTCAAGTGTGACCCAAGTGTAGGAAGGGTTTAATAGGTTGCAGCTTCTGCTGATCTCTGCCAGCTCCAGCTCTGCAGTTTACAGGCGTTTAGCCCTCTGCCTCCAAATGACCACACAATGGTGGATAAGAACACAAAGCACATTTACTCTGTGTTTGTGGGAGGCATGCAAACACCCACAGCAACCAATACCCAAAGGGAGGACTCCTCCTATGGGTAACCACCTTGTGGCTATTTGCCCCAAATTATAGCAAGTGTCATGGCGGGACCAGAGTACATGGTGTAGCTTTGCAGACCAGATAAAGTCTGCTGTAATACTCCTGGGATGGCACCAGGGAATACTAACACAACCACCTTATAGCTGTCCCTTCAGGGGTATCTGCAGCTTGCATTCTGTTTTGGATTACCAACATAGTTTACCAGCATCAACAAACATGCGCCCCTCCCCCCAACTGGGAGTAGTCAGGGATTCTGGATGCCTCTGCTCCAGCCATATAGTATTCTTCCAAAGATTTGGGGAAGCCAGCGGCCTTGATCCATCCGTATTAATCAGAAGCTCAGCCAGCAAATGAAAACCAAGACACTTTGTCATTTTCTCTGCAATGCTCTCTAGGAAACTTTCTTAGAGTGTTGCAGCACTGGAGCTGGTATCCAGGCAGGAGATAATCTGTACATCTGTCCCTTAGGCGGTTCCCCATTTTGCTCCCTTCCTTTGTCCTACCAGGAGAGGACACAAGGTGGTATGAGCCTTTTACAAGGAGAGACGAGGGTGCAAACGATCATACCATGACCAGCACTCCACCACCTAGGGCAACCCAAATGAAGCCCCACCACTGGTAGGGAAAAGAGGGATACACAAAGAGCCAGACTCCCCAGACCCGGTCTGCTGGTCTGTGGATTGTACAGAGAATCATCCCAAATCCTCTGGTGCCCCTACACCAGGGAGTAAGAAAGGAGAAACTTGTCTTTAGCCTCTTTCTTACCTTAGGGTCAGAGTCTGCAGGTGTCCCAGACCTGCTTCCTGCTTACAGTCTCCACTGGGGACTTTACCAGCACAGGACAGAATGGCTTCAACCATCTTCTCTGTATCCCTGAAAGGTCAAGTAGTGCGGATCCCGGTCTGGCGCTGTGGATCAAACGCCTCTTCTTGGGACAGTGCATGGAGCTTGCAGCCCCAGCCACTAGGTCAGTGTTTGCTACCAATAACATGGCCGCCCTGCAAGCATCAGGACACCAGTAGACCGCACTGTCCCCCGGAAGACTCACTGAGTCAAAATCGCACACTACCAGTATACCTGAACTACAGGCACCGCTGTTGACCGGACTCCCATGGAGAGAGGGGGGTCTCCTGGAGTAAAAGTTCAAGGCTCCTTTTTCCAGGGCAGCCTGAACAAGCCCAAGCCAAATGCACCCCCAGGTTCACTGCCCCTGTTCTGGGATGCTGTAGCCGGGAGGCCCCTGCCACCTGGCACGAAGGCCATAAAAATAACAAACTTCTTCAGAGTTCTTGTCAGGCCGGAGGAAACACATATACTGAGGTACTACTGGTGAGCAGTCTTTTTATAATGTGGATCATGTGTTTCCTGTTAGGTGGGAGGAGCTTCTCTCTGTAAGCCGTCCTGGAAGATGACTTGGAAAAACTTGACGGTACCTTGGGTAGATACAGGGGATGTTGCATGAGAACTACCCTATCCTCAAACAATAAGAAAAGGGTCTCTCATTGACAGAGCCTGCAAGTCGCTTACCCTCCTGGCCGACATAATGGCCAGGAGGAAGGCCACTTTCAAAGAAAGAAGCTTTAAAGAAACTTGAGCCAATGGCTCAAAGGGTGCCCTGGTTAGGGCCTCAAATACCAGGGTCAGGAGCCCAGGGGGGGAAAACCCTTCACTTTCACTGGGGACATCCTTTCCCTGGCTGACAGGAATCTTTTAATCAGAGGTTCCAACCTCTTATGCAAAAACACGGACAGAGCCGCAACCTGTACCTTGAGGGTCTTGGTTGCCAGCCCCTGATCCACACCATCCTGGAGAAAATCCAGAACAGCGAGGATCTCGTTGGGAAGTCCTTCTCGCCTGACACCATCGAGAGAACACTCCCCGTATGTGGATGGCTGAAATCGAGGGAATCCTCATTTCTACCCATTCCAGAATTCCCTGCGTTAGGTTCATCAGAGAACTGGACTTTGTACCCCCCTGACGGGTCAGGAAGGCCACAGTAGTTGAATTGTCCGAAAGGACCTGGACCTCTTTTCCCCCAATCCTTTCTTAGAAGGCTTTTAAGGCCTCTCTGACCGCTAGGAGCTCCCTGAAATTGGAGGAAGTGTCCCTCTGACTCTGGTTCCAAGCACCCTGGGCACGAAGTTCTCTAGATGGGCCCCCAACCCCTGGCGCTTGCATCGGTCATGACCCTTACTGGCTGGAGCTGGTTCCACAGAAGGCCCCGACTTAACCTGTCTGGGTTGAGCCACCGCCGAAACGACTCCTTTACCTTCCTTGGGACGAGCACCCTTTGGTCCAAGGATCCTCTTTTCAATCGTGACTTTGATGTATGGTCCCCGTCCCAGGTCTTCACCCATAAGGCTCTTCTAGCCGAATTTAGCAGGGCAGCAGATTTTGCTGTTGTACGCACAGTTTCTAGCGTCTGCTAGATAGACTCCCTGGAATTGATTGGTAGAGCGGTAGCCTAACACCTGTTTTGACTTGGATGTACGCAAAACGTGGTCCAGGAGCTTGCTCACCCACATGTCCACGTTTCTAGCCACGCAAGCTGAGGCCAGGGCCGAACTCATTGCCGCCGCATTGGCCTCTCAGGCTTTGTGCAAGTAGAGTTTCAGACCTCCTATCCATCTCTAATATTACCAGCATCCTTAAAAGAGAGGTCGGATTGTTTTGAGACCTGAGCCCGAAAAGCGTGTAATCTAGGAGTCTTAAAGAATCTCTCCTCTTCCTCATCTTTTAAGGGACATCTATGCTTCCAGGTTTTGAATTTTAAAAGTTTTCTCTCTGGCTCCTTCCACTCCCTCAGGATAATGTCTTTTAGAGCCCGATGTATTGGAAGAACCTTAGCCTGTGGGCTGACTAAACCTCTGTACATTTTATCCTGATCTGACATTTGTGCAGCAGGCTCCTGAATCTCCTCAGAGGTATAAATAGCCTTGAGGAGACCCTCCATCTAATCAGCCGAAAAAATGTGTCTGTCTGGATTCTTCCTCCTCCTGACTATCCTCATCCAGACAACTCTGCTTAGACCCTTCTGTTTCTTCCTCCTCCAAGACAGGAACCCTGACAGTGGCCCGCTTAAGTGGCCTCTCAAGGCCTGACGGCCCTTCATGTGAAAAAGAGCCCTCAACACTAGACAGTGCCTCCACTTCCTGCCTTGATTTAAGGATTGCTTGAAAAGACCTGAGAGTAGTCAACATCTCTGTCTGTACAGCAAGAAAATCCTTCATAATCTGAGACGTTTCTTTTCCTGACAGCTTATGAATACATTTAAAACAGAAGGGTTTTGTGTGTTCCTGTGGCAGTTTATCATTGCAGTAACCACATCTTTTATAGCGGAAAGAGGTCTTAGACTTAGTCCTGCTGGCGCCTCCCTGGGCCACGGATTCCACATCTGCAAGATAAATGCACCTGCATTAACCTCTACCGCTCCCTGCAGGGGTAAGGTTCAGGGTCCCACCCCACCAGTACCCCTGCCAGCCGGCCCAACTCACCCACTGTGGTCTCCTCTGTGGCTGTGAAAATTGCCGGTCCCTCCTCTCTGTCCATCCTTGTAGAAGCCAGAGCTCTCCGGGCAACTGCTGCTGTGGCTCTACTGTACTTGAGCAGGAGGATTGTGGACCCGCCGCTCCGCTGGATGCTGGTCGCTCCCCTCCTGTGAAAAACGCCGCTGCCGCCATTTTGGTGAAGCCCTGAGGATCGGAAACACCCTCTAGTAGCCGTGACGTCACTTCCGGTCATGAGAGGGGGGGGGGATGGGTAGCAGGAAATCGATCTGGCTCCAAGCCGCCTCCTCCTCCTCCTCCCCCCCGGCGTCTCCAACGCCGCTGACTACACAGGAGCTGGCCTACTCCTGCAATGAAGGCACGTGGGAAGAAACATCACAGCCTCCTCAATCCCTAACAACCCAGCCAGGTAAGAAGAGGGAGGGGGAAAATGGTCCTTGAAGTTTCTGGCCACCCTACTGTGCCCAGGGTCCTTCAGTTCTCAGGGGGGCTCTTCCAGTCCTGCTCCCCCCCCCTGAGAAGACCGTTACCGGTCAGGGGAATAGCCCCCCTGGGAGAAGTAACGGAGACCCCAGCTGATCCTCCAGCCACTCAAGCCTGTGGTCTGGTTCCCAGGGGGAGACCCTCAGCTCACAGCCTTGGATCTTAGCAAAAAAAACAAACTGTTTCGCTGTGGGGAAACACAATCAAAAAACTGAGGAGCATGGGAGGGGCGGGGGCTTTGGAACTCTTTCTTGATTGTGTTTCCTGTCAGGTTTGACCAGTCATCTCTCAGGTGTGCCGTCCTGGAAGACGACTTGAGAAAATGACATTTTTTGTTGCAGGGGATGCATAAAATCGAATTTGTATCTTAGACTTCTGGGAAAATCAGTGAGCCAATCACACAAGCAGGAAATTAATTTCTGGGGGACGCTCTATACACCATCTGTGTACAGAAATCCTCCAGGTAGCCATATTACATTGAATTTTACAGAAAATGACAGTGCTGTAGATCGAAAAAGAAAGGTAATGTTTAATAATATTCAATAACAATATGACTTTTGTCACAATTATGTTTTTTTTTGCATTTTTTTCCCCAATAAAGTGGAGTTACCCTTGGAGTTTGGTTATTTAATTTCTTTTAACAAACTAAGCTGTCGCAGTTAGAGGTTTGATACAAACCATTTGCCATTGACACGGGTGCTTCCAATGGTAAGCTTTATGTTTTCCCTTTATCACAAAAGGAAATCAACTGTTGCTATAACTGCTTAAAATGTTTAGCTGGAGTTCAGTTTTTGTTAGGTCGATCTAAATCAGCTAGTGCAGTGGTTCTGTGCCATGTTTGCAGGTTTTCCTTTATCTTGCACAGGTGCTTTAAATCAGAGTCAATGGCTTGGTATTTTAGACAGCTATTTTCTCTAAAAGAAATTCCCAAAACATGGCCTGTTGGGGGTACTTGAGGACAGGGTTGAGAACCACTGGGCTAGTGCATCTAACATTACTCTCTCCTCTCTGGAAGGAGGAGCAACAGAGACACCTTTGGACAGCAGCATTGTCAATCTGGGGGAGGAGAGCGTTAAATGTACTAGCAGATTTTGGTACAGTAACAAATTGAAGCCAAACTCCAGCTAACATTTTATAATCAGTTACAGCAACAGTTTTGTTCCTTTGGGATAAAAATACTACAGTTACATTTGCAGTACAGCTTGTTCTGTTGAAAAACCTAAAGCCTAAAAAAGAAAATCACAGCCACCACATCAGAGAATTGGTAAGGTGCAATATATAAAAGGTTTGCTTTTGGGATTAATACTGCTTTAATCAGATTACTCATTGACCTCCAACCCTTCCCACTTGTGAGCCTCTCCATCTGTTGGATGTTTAAGGCCCCTTTCACATGGACCAGATCAGTTTTTGCTCATCAGGAGACCTGTCCACTGATCCCCCGCGGAGCTGAGTGGAGTGGTTGAATGACAGGTCAGTGACAGCTCTGCTTATGCAGACTAACTCTCTACCAGGTCAATTGTGAAACTTCGCACAACCATGTAAAAAAAAAAAAATCTGCAGTTTTTTTTTTTTCTAGAAAATTACTTTGAACTCCCAAAACATACATTTTTTAAGAAAAGGCCCTAGACAATAAAATAGTTGGTATTGGCAATTAGATCAACGGTCCTTCAAATGGCAAAAAAATGCACTTAATTGAATATTACTTAACACATATCAATACCCAACCTTTTAGTAAATTTAAAAGATGATGTTATGCCAGGTAATTTTTTTATCAACTTTATTGCTATCACAAGGGATGAATCTCTCCTTTGGGCTTTAATGCAGCCAGTCAGATACAGATCGGTTTGATTGGTGGCTTCACTGGCCAGTAAACAAAGAACTAAAACTGGAAATGATGAAATCCTAGTCGCTTTCCAGTTTATCATCTCACAAAGAAGTGAAAAAGAAGTGATCGAGTGGCTGCTCGAATCACTGCTACATGAAACAGCATCACCGACTGAAAAGTGTGATGATGTCTGTAGCTGCATCCCGGTACAGCCACTTAAACCCCTAGGACATCATATGACATCCACCCAAGGCGAAGTGGTTAAGCCATTACAGAAACAGGTTTTTCCTTTTGGAATAAAAGTTTTAAAGAGGAAGGATACCCAGATTGGGTTTACTTCCTCTACATTCTACATGCAAAGTAGATGCATAATGGGCTACTACGCATCGCATAGTCCATCTTCAGCCCCTCTTACTTCCGAGGCCACGATCTCCGGCTCTGTGAAGTCACTCGGAGCCGCCAGTCACGGCACAATCACAGTGAAGAAACGACGTCGGCACATCTCGTACACTGCATATCTCCTGAACCGTGCAGGTTTGGGAGATATGCAGGGCACCTACAGGTAAGCCTTATTATAGGCTTACCTGTAGGTTAAAGTGGTTGTCACGAGTTGACAACCACTTTAAATATATGAATAAAAGCTGACCATTGTAGGCACCCCTATTAGGGGTAAATGATTTAACTCAGCGTTTTAAGAGGAAATTGAGGGCTTTCGGATGTAAATACAAATCTGTCTACATGTGCTGTGATTGGTCTCTTCTATGAGCAATCACAGGGATCAGAAGGTGCAGAGCCTTTTGGATTAGCTCTGCATACTGTGCCTGTGAACAGAACCATTTGAGGATGGCTGGGTTCACCAGTAGCACCAGGGCGGAAGAGCCACTCAAGTGCCGTTTCTGCAGCAATGTTTGTTGATGTTACTTCAGAAATAGATGTCCACCTTTTTGAATTTTTTTATTTTTACAGCAGTAGGGAGGTGGCTAAAGTTGAATCAGGCAAGGAAATGACTTTTCCAAACAATTAAGCATTGTGCATCACTCATAGGGCTCTTTTACACTGGAGGCTGGAGGGGTGGTAAAAACAGGCAGCTGAGCTACAGTTTTACCTCACCCTGGAATTTCAACAGCCTGACAGGGCTTTACACTTGGCTGCAATGATTTGGATTGTGACCACTGCAATTTTAACTCAGGCACCCATTGACATCAATGGGGTCGCACTGCAACTGCGAGACAAATGCTTGATTCACAGTTGAAATGAAGTCCTACAATGTAAATTAAAAAAATAGGCATCAGTAGATGATTCACAGCAGATCACTTTTCAGAGAGTGGTAAGCACATTTGAAAGAGCCTGTGAGCTCTACCAGCTGAGAGATGTCGGCAGGAATCTGGGTCTACAGACATACGACATGCCGCATCTCACAAATATAGCATAAAAGTTTACCTCCTTGGCAACAAGATTTTCTAATGCATCAAATTTGTTCTGAGACAGCAGTCTTGAAACAAATAAAAACGCCTAAAAAAAAAGAAAAACACAAGAGTTAGTAAACACATATAACACTAATGTTTATGTTATACAAATTATATATATTTTTTTTTTTTGCTTTTTTATCGCATAGTTTCGTATAAACTCGCTTTTTTGAATCCAGTGATATCATCACTGCATACAAGAAGAATCTGCAATGCCTGGGCACAGTCAGGAGGGGTTTTGAAGCCCTTAACTGAGGGAAACTCCTGGTCTGTTCCACATTCAGATCCACCACAAACACACCCACCTGCCTGCTCACTATGGGCACAATTGCCAGTGTGTGCCACTTCCAGTTAGTGTCTGTCAACACTTGAGACAATTCCAATAATAACACTGCACACAGTGAGTTTGTGTTTGATCAGAAGGACAAACCAGGAGTCTCAATGAAGCGATGCGGTTACTGGTCTGCCCACTATAGCGAGTGGCAATGTAATTATGTCACCACTCGCTTTCTAAATAACCACATTGGGGAATGTAGACAACCGGTGGCCAGCCTTATGAACCAGATATTAAAGGGGTCGTAAACCCGCAAGGTTTTTCACCTTAACGCATTCTATGCATTAAGGTGAAAAACCTCCTGTGATGCAGCAGCCCTCCAGAGCCCCCCCTTTTACTTACCTGAACCCGGTCTTTCCAGCGACGGAGATGAGCACCCCCACTCCAGCCGGCGTCTTGGGTCCTGATTGGATAGATTGATAGTAGCCCTGCCATTGGCTCCCATTGCTGTCAAATCGAATGAGGTGGGAGCCAGGGGGCGGGACCGAGTCCTGCTGTCTGTGTCAATGGACGTAGCAGCAGGACGGGGGAGCGCGCCCGCACGAGTGCCCAGAGGGAGAGCGGCTCTCCAATGGGTCACTCAAGAAGGAGGAGGAGCCAGAAGGGCCACTGAGGGACCCCAGAACAGGAGGATCGGGGCCACTCTGTGCAAAACCTAGCACAGAGGAGGTAAGTATAAGGTTTTTTTTAAAACCTTTAGATATCATTTGAGAGATGAGGGATGTCCCTGTGTTTCTTACTGTCTGGATGACCATGTATTCAAGCAAGAAATTCTTCAAGCAGAACTTCACCCTACATGTGAAAAAGTCAGCAGCTACAGTCTTTGCAGATGCTGACTTAATTTTTTTCAAAAACAACCAAACCTCTTTTTTAAAAGGTATGGAATCCCCTTTGTACACATTTGATATCATTTCTGTGGAACACATTGGGGTTTAATGTAACATGCAAGTACTTTGTACTGTCCTAGTTAGGAGCTTTTCCATTGATTACCGCTGCTCTCAGCTGTTCACCGGTGATCTGTAATACCGAGAACTCCCCAAATACAGCACCAGCACAGTGGGTTCCAGCGGTTGTTGTACAGCTAATGTGATATGCCACCTACTGTTCACACAATTCGATCATCCTAATCTATTTGGTAAAATGGATTAACTCTTAACTATGAAAGTGCAATGTCCTTGCATGTTACCTTAAACGGATGCCAGAATGCCCGATTTGGAGAAAGATTTTTTTTAGAACTCCTGGAAAACAAAGTTTTTAAAATCTGCTGCCACACAGGCAGTTAAAGGGGAACTATAGGCAAAAGTTTTTTTTCCCCCATTTTGGATAGCACAAGGCAGGGTCAGACCCCTGTCAGATTTTTTTTTTTCTTATCTGTGTCCCATTGCGGAGATTTACCTTCACTTCCTGTCCCATAACCAAACAGGAAGTGAGAGGAAATATCTGCAAATTAAGTGAATTCCATGGGGACCACCAGGTCACTAGAACTAGTGTCCTCGTTGGAAGATTTCCCCTCTATTACATTTCTGGGGACAACCCAAAATGTGGGGTTTTCTGTTACTTTCACTTTCAATGATAATGGTAAACAGGACAAATAGAGGGTGAATCTCCCTATAACAGGGCACAGGCAGCAATGAAAACTGACAGGTGTTCCAATCCCTCTCCACTCTATCCAACACTAAAAAAAATGCCTTTAGTTATACTTTAAGTGTAAAAAGTTGTATTCCACCTCTGGGATTTCTCTCTTATTTACAATTCACTGTATCACGCCATTAGCATGGCCATTGCTATACGTCTGGTGCTCTGCCACCCAAACTACACAGAAGACGTGATTATGTGCAGCTGCACTGCCATCCTTTCCTCTTGCCCAATCACAGAATGCTTTGCATTCTGCAAACCCATTCACAAATTCCAAAGCTTTCTGTGCCTGTACAGGGGAGAGAAGGAGCGGGCAGAGCAGCATCTCTCCAATCTGAGTGTATACATCTGTGCTCAGTGAACCAGTACATTTTTACCAAGCTAGAGAGAATCAGAAGCTATTAATGACATTGTATGCAGATTTTAAATGGTTATTTTTCTAATGGAATTTTTCTTCAAATTGGTTCTAATGTCGGAATGTTTTTTTTTTTTACCTTAACCACTTGACAACTGGGCACTTAAACCCCCTTCCTAACCAGACCAATTTTCAGCTTTCAGTGCTCTCACACTTTGAATGACAATTACTCAGTCATACTACACTGTACCCAAATGAAATTTTCGTCCTTTTTTTCACACAAATAGAGCTTTCTTTTGGTGGTATTTAATCACCACTGGGGTGTTTATTTTTTGAGCAATAAATGGAAAAATACCGAAAATTTTGTAAAAAAATGCATTTTTCTTTATTTCTGTTATAACATTTTGCAAATTAGTAATTTTTCTTCGTAAATTTTGGCCAAAATTTATACTGCTATATGTCTTTGGTAAAAATAACCCAAATTAGTGTATATTATTTGGTCTTTGTGAAAGTTATAGAGTCTACAATCTATGGTGCCA
>BLSH010483271.1:1119714-1142442 GCA_018402905.1 Glandirana rugosa | reverse complement strand
TATACGCGTGACTGTGTGCAGGCAATGCCTCAGCCATTTAAAATTGGCGCAGTGTTGTGACAAGAATGCCATTTTTGTCCTGGACACCAGATGACCAACTCAACCCCAGTTTCTGCAAAACCAGTTTTTGCAATGACAACCCCCTGCATTAGTGCCAATTTCTGCAATAAAACCCCTAGCATTGGTGACAGTTTACGTTGGAAGTCAATTTGTCCTCCTTCCAAGAAGAAATGGCTTCAACATTTTATCCGCATAGTGGAGATGGAGGCGCTGATCCACTCATCACAAGACAATGGGGTTAATTTACTAAAGCCGGTGCACTCAGAATCTTGTGCGGCTGTGCATGGTAGCCAATCAGCTTCCAGGGTTTATTGTCAAAGCTTGAACAAGCTGAAGTTAGAATCTGATTACCATGCACAGCAGCACCAGATTCTGTGTGTACGAGTTTTAGTAAATCAAACCCAATATTTCTAAATTCTCTCACGCTTGGACATCTTGGACCTTTTTTCAAGGTTCTTTGTACCAAGAGCTCTTGCGGGACAATACCTGAACCCTGGCATTGCACCTGAATTACTATTAGATCTTCTTTGTTTTGATGTCTACTAGCAATTCTCTTGCAAAGTGAACAGCCTATTTAGTAAATCAACCACTTTCTTGTGAGCATTTTTGTTAATGAAAACCTTCACATTAAAAGCAGCTAGAGAGGTGAGTGTGGGTTTGTCCTAGAGCTATTTTACTGCTTGTTTTTCATATGAACAAAGCTTTCTTACCTGCAAGGTAATGTCATAATGTGCTTGTATGCATCGCAAACTAGCACATTATGTGAAACTTACCTGAAACCGAAGCATTCCGGTGATGTGATATCATCGCAGGAGGCTGCTTCCACCTTCCCCCGTCTTACTTTCAGTTTTGCGGACTCCGGTTCTGTGACTGGCTGGAGCCCCGATAATGTCACTCATGCGCATGTGCGTGGGAGCCGCCATTCACGGCTGTGAAGGAATGGTACGGGTGGCTGTTCCTTCAGAGCGCATTCGCCAGTGATGTCACTGGCTGCATGTAGTAAATATCTCCTAAACGGTGCACGTTTAGGAGATATTTACAGTACCTATAGGTAAGCCCCGTTATGGGTTTACCTATAGATAAAATTTAGTGATGGAAGTTTACGTCCACTTCAAGGGGATGCCAGGAGGAGGGAGTGGGAAGAGATTAATGTAGTCTGGGCACAAATTCATTTTAAGGCTTATATAAAATTTTAGTCATTAGGTTTACATCTACTTAAAAAAAAAAAAGCAAATCGCTCTTTTACCACCAACAGTACCAATTATTTTATGATATCCATGGAAATAGTTGGTGGTAGATGACATCTTGGGATATAAGGCTGGTTGAATTTGCCTGAAATCATTTATGTTTATGTCTATGTCCAGCTTTAGACCTAACTAACATTGTTGGTGTTTGCTTTTTAGAGGAAGCCGGCTGTGTTACAAGACTTGGACCTGGGAGTGTGCAAATCACAATGGACCTTGGATTATATGAGCAGGAAGGGAGGAGGACGAGAAGTAAAGATCCATGTGTCTGAGCTACCACAGCTGGACTTTATTAAGAAGAATTTTTTATATAGGTGAGGAACCATAAAACGTTACAGTCTTTTCAAGATATGAAAAAAAAAAAAAAATACAAACACTCCTTTGAGTTATAGTTGTTTTTAATTTCTTTTCTTGTTTTTTTTTTATTTTTATTTCAGGTCACTTCCATTTGATGCTTTTGTACACAGAGCAGCAGAGGACAAGCACACAGACTTCTTTATCTCTGAGGTAAGTGTAATCTTTAGTGGTGGACTTGCAGGGTCTCCCTTGTAATCAGCAGAGGTAGCTTTGTAGAGGACTTTCCTTAAAAGTATAGCACGCACTTCCTCAAACCACTGCCCAGTGCAAATCATTACATCCTTAATGGCACATTAAGGATCTCAGTCTATGCCAGCCTTCCTCAACTGGGTTCCTTGAAACCCTAGGGTTCTTCCAGAGGCTGCTAGGAGTTCCTTGAGCAAAGAGCAATGCCTGCCTCTCAAATAAGTTCCCACTGAGGTAAAGGATCTTTTTAGCTATTAGTAAGAGGGGGATTCTTCCCACTGACCACAAAAATAAGCATTCTTCCCATGGATCATCACTGTTAAAACTGTTACCAAGTTACCACACTAGGGATTTGTATTCAGAAAGTTAAAATAGCTCTATTATTGTCCATATACATGAGTTGCACCAACCGCTACTGTATGTTTGGGACCTCGATGGGTCCTTGTCATAGTTGGGGCATGCCAAAAGAAAAACCCTCTTCACCTTAAAATGTCCTGTATGTCTAGCAAAAAAGTTTTATATATTATTTATACTGTATACTACTGTGCAAAAGTTTTGGGCAGGTGTGAAAAAATGCTATAAAGTAAGAACGCTTTTAGAAATAGAAGTGTTAATAGTTTATTTTTATCAACAAAGTGGAAATTAAATGAACAGAAGAGAAATCCAAATTAAATCAATATTTGGTGTGACCACCCGTTACCTTCAAAACAGCATCAATTATTTTAGGTACATTTGCACACAGTTTTTCAAAGAACTTGGCAGGTAGGTTGTTCCAACTTCCAATGGTCTTGGATAACTAACCACAGATCTGTGGATGTAGGCTGCCTCAAATCCTTCTGTCTCTTCATGTAATACCAGATAGACCCAGTATTGTTGAGATCAGGGCTCTGTGGAAACCAAAATATCACTTCCAGGACTCCCATGTTCTTATTTACGCTGAAAATCCTTCCTAATGACATTGGCTGTAAGTTTTTGCTTGTTGTCCTGCTACAGAATACATTTGGGGCCAATCACACGCCTCCCTGATGGTATGGCATGGTAGATAAGTATCTGCCTGTATTTCTCAGCATTGAGGAAACCATTGATCCTGACCAAATCTCCAACTCCATTTGCAGAAAGGCAGCCCCAAACTTGTAAGGAACCTCCACCATGCTTCACAGTCGCCTCTGGCCCTTTGGTGAACAAACTGCCTCCTGTTACAACCAAATATTGCAAATCTTGACTCATCAATCCACAGCACCTGCTGCCATTTTTCTGGACCACAGTTCTGATGTTTTCATGCCTAGTCGATTAGCCTTCTTTCTTGCTTTTTAGCTGCAATTCTTCCACGAAGACCACTTCTTCACAGAATTCTCTAGACAGTAGATGGGTGTACCTGGGTCCCACTGGTTGCCACCAGTTCTCTACTGATAACACTGCTGGATATCTTCCGATGTCAAAGGGAAATAAGCATGATGTGTTTTTCATCCTCTGCATTAAAATCTTTGTAAAGTCAAAGAAAGATTACTACCAGCCCTTCTATTCTATTAACCAGTTCCACGCCACCTACCGCATATTTACGGCGGCACTGTGGACGCTGGCCATGAATCGCCGTAAAAAGACGGCGATCTGCGAATGGCCAATGGGGGGAGGGGTGCGCGCGCCGCTGCACTCCCGAGGAGTGTGCCCATGGCTCGGGCGGACCCGATGTCCGCCGGCGAGCCGCGATGAGCGGCCACAGGCAAAGAACGGGGAACCGCCGATGTAAACACGGCGGTTCCCCATTCCCCTGTCACTGGGATCAGTTAGATCTCTCATGCCCATGGTAGCCCAACCCCCCCACAGTAAGAACACACCCAGGGAACGCTGTTAACCCCTAGATCTCTCCCTGCAGGTTAACCCCTTCACTGCCAATGACATTTATACAGTAATCAGTGAACATTTAAATTTCTGATCGCTGAATAAATGTCATTGGTCCCAAAAAAGTGTAAAAAATGTCCAACATGTCCGCTGCAATATCGCAGTACTGCTAAAAAACGCAGATCGCCACCATTACTAGTAAAAAATAAAAAAAAAATAAAAACCCCAGAAATGAATTCTCACCATCCGTAAACGCGGCCATTTTTGCGCAAACCAATCAATAAACGCCGATTGAGATTTTCTTTATCACAAATATGAGGAAGAATATAAATCGCCAAAACCGGTGAAAAAAAATGTCTTTTTATATTTTTTTTTTTGGATTTGAATTTTAGCAAAAAGTAAGAAATTAGTTTTTTTTTTTTGCAAAATGGTCGCTCTTCTTTTGTTTATAGCGGCGATCAGAAATGACGCAGAGGGGATCAAATACCACCAAAAGAAAGCTCTATTTGTGGTAAAAAAAGGACACAAATTTCGTTCTGGTACAACGTCGCACGACCGCGCAATTGTCAGTTAAAGCGACGCAGTGCCGAATCTCAAAAAGTGCTCTGGTCCTAACCTGGGAAAGTGGTTAAGCTATATTACACTGTATATATGTTTGTATAAAATTATGCCTCTAATTATCTTCTTTCAGATCGTTTCTGGCCAGTCACGTGACCTCCAGCCGCTCTCCTTCCCCCTGTCTAAGTGCTATAGCAAGAGGGGCTGAGATCCCCCTCTGACGTCAGCCAGGAGGTCACGTGATCGATGTGCTGCCCGCTCAGCCCCTCCCGCAGTAGCCCTTAGAATGGGGGAGGAGACCTGCCGAAGGTCACGTGACCAAACAGAAACTATTTGAAAGAAGGTATTTAGAGGCATAATTTTATACAAACATGTGCACAGTGTAGTATAGCTTAGTAGAACAGAGGGGCTGGCAGTAATCTTTCTTTAACTTTACTGCCTGCTACTAATAGCGGCAGGAGAGGAGGGGAGGGGAAGAGATTGCTCACAGCCTCACACACAGGAGCTGACAGGCAGGGAGGGAGGGAGAGAGAGGAGAGTACCGGGATGAGGGAAAAACGTAAACTGAGCACAGTATCATGGATCAGTAGGCATGATTACCGTGGTCAGTTTACATAGGGGGACACCGGAACAGGCAGGATCAACAAGGTTTTTTACATCATAAAAAGACACAGATTAGACAGCACAAGCACCTGCTATAAGGGAACAGGATCTTTTTCTTTTTTTTTTCTGGATTACAACCTCTTTAAGTTTCCTTGGCCAACAACTGCTTGGTATAATTGATTAATCATACACCTGACTCTAATCCTACAAAATCCCTGACCTCATGCAAGTGTACAAAGTGTGCATGTTTAAAAAGAGGAACTGCAGTCTGCTCACATAATTTGTAAAAAAACATGTACAAAGTGTGCATGTTTAAAAAGAGGAACTGCAGTCTGCTCACATAATTTGTAAAAAAAACATCTTTGCCGTTCTGAAGCTTCCCTCCAACCACTTTGCATATTATTTCATATATACTGTGATTCTGTACTTGCCAAATATGCTGCAGAAATCTAACTGTGGGCAGCTGAAGCTGCTGCCTGTTCACTTCCTGGATTTACACAGACACACAGAGGCACACCTCCAGCCCTGCAGCTTTCATTGGCCCTCTTATGACTCACTCCCCTCCCTTCCTTGCAGAGAGCTGTGCATGATGTCAAACACAGAGGCATTCTACCAGACAAGAAACAGGAAGTGGGTTGTAAAAGGTATTTACTGGCAGAAAAAAAATGTTTTACTACCCAAAGTTAAAACAACAAGGGTGGATGATTTAATAGATGGAAAGATGAAAAATTACTGAAGTTCCTCTTTAAGAAGTGGTGCTGGTTTGAAGCCAAAGGGTAGTCGCAGGGTTTTTTTTTTTTTTGTTTTTTTTTTTAACTATATGGTTCGCCAATTTGCAGTGCTGTTTTACAAAGGAATTGCATAACTGGGGAATATATGATATTAAGAAGAGTCCAGCTCCGTTGTCTACATGTGCCATCCTAGTTTGCAGTCTGAATTATACATGGTATTTTGGGGAGCATTACGTCAATGGGGTTGATTTACTAAAGGCAAATCCACTGTGCACTACAGGTGCACTTGGAAGTGCAGTCTCTGTAGATCTGAGGAGGAAGCTCTGAAATGAGGGGAAGCTCTGCTGATTTCTGTCATCCAATCATGCACATGCATATGTGCTGTTTTTGATTTTCCTTGCATGTCCCCCTCAGTTCTACAGGGTGGGCCATTTATATGGATACACCTTAATAAAATGGGACTGGTTGGTGATATTAACTTCCTGTTTGTGGCACATTAGTATATGTGAGGGGGGAAACTTTTCAAGATGGGTGGTGACCATGGCGGCCATTTTAAAGTCGGCCATTTTGAATCCAACTTTTGTTTTTTCAATAGGAAGAGGGTCATGTGACACATCAAACTTATTGGTGCAGCACCTGAAACTACGGATACTGGAAGCCTGTGCTAGCATTTCTCCTGCGGTGTTGCTATCAGTGTGTGAAAAGTGGGAGAAGAGGGTTGCATTGACAATCCAACACAATGGGCAGCACATTGAACACATTTTATAAGTGGTCAGAAACTTGTAAATAACTCATGAAAGAATAAAGTTACGTTAAAACCAAGCACACCATTGTTTTTCTTGTGAAATTCCCAATAAGTTTGATGTGTCACATGACCCTCTTCCTATTGAAAAAACAAAAGTTGGATTCAAAATGGCCGACTTCAAAATGGCCGCCATGGTCACCACCCATCTTGAAAAGTTTCCCCCCTCACATATACTAATGTGTCACAAACAGGAAGTTAATATCACCAACCATTCCCATTTTATTAAGGTGTATCCATATAAATGGCCCACCCTGTACAGTGACTGCTCTTCCAAGTGTACTTGCAGTGCACAGTGGATTTGCCTTTCGTAAATAAACTCCTATGTCCTATGCTAGTCTATAGAAAAACAAGTCTGCGTTATCCAGGTTCCTTTCTGTCTTTTGAAAAGTTTTTTTTTTCTACTAGGATGAGAAATATTATCTCCGATCTTTAGGTGAAGACCCTCGCAAGGTAAAAAGTAAGCATGAAATGGAAAGGAAATTATATGAACTGTAACAGAAGCAGGGTACTTTTTTGTGTTTTCATTGTGAAAATAATAAATCAATTACAAAATAATAAAATCATATACACATGTAAGCATAGTGCATTTATACTATAATGTACTAGAAATTAACCTAGAGTAAAGGTGATCAGATTAGCAGATACCTTCCTGAGGGCTGAATGAAAATAGAGTTATGTGTATATGGCCACAGAAATATGCATGAATTTGTCATGGTAAACAGTAATATAACAATAGAGAGGTTTTCTAGGTAAAGGACAGAAAAAATGCATTTAATTTTGGCAGGTATAAGGTGCACAAACTTTAAGTGCCGGTTCACACCAACGCGATGTCAGACACCGCATGTAATTCGCACCGTGCAGATCACATGCGATGTCTGTGCGATGCGAATACAGATTGCATGGCTGATTTCGCATCGCATTCAGACCAAAATCGTGCAGGACCCTTTTTTTTGTCTGCACCAGAATCGAATCGCAGGGGTGTTCACTGATTCCTGTCCGAATTCACAGTTCATACTGCGATATGCGAACCGATCTGGGGGTATCATTAACCACTTCCAAACCAAGCCTGTTTTTTGGGTTCGGTGGTTACGAGTTAAAAACTTTTTTTTTTGCTATAAAATTACTTAGAACCCCCAAACATTATATATTTTTTTCTAACACCCTAGAGAATAAAATGGCGGTCATTGCAAAACTTTGTCACACCGTGTTTGCACAGCGGTCTTCAGGGGAGGGCTGGCAGCCTTAGGCCTGGGGGGCAAGTCCAGTCAAGTGGCCCATTGAGCCACCGAATCAGCTCACCATCCATGCCCACCGGGTTTTATAATGGATATTGATGTTATGAAGCAAGACAAATATGATACAATTAACAAAAATAATGCATTAATACAGCCTCATCGATGCCCATCAATGCAGCCTGATTAGTGCCTATCAATGCAGTCTCATCAGTGCCCATTCAATGCAGCCTGCAATGCAGAGAGAAGAGCCGCAAAGAGCGGGGATCTCCTGCTTACCGGGCGCTGACGCTGTCATATGAAGTGCTGCCTCCTGGATCGGTTCCTATAATAGACATCATCCATTGTAGGGCCAGCCCTGGGCGCCCCCCTATGCTTGCAGTTAGTTGGCAGCCGCGCCCCTGGCCCCTACTTCCTCCTCAAAAAGAAAATATTGTCAGCGGGCAATGGCCGCCAGCCATTTCGAATGTAAGTTGGGATGGCCTGGGGGGCAATTGCCACCCTGCCCCCTGGCCCAGCCCTCCCCTGGCGGTCTTCTAAGCGTGCTTTTTTTTTTAATAAATTCAGTTTTTTTAGTTAAAAAATAAGAAAGTAAAGTTAGGCCAATTTTTTTCCATATTGTTAAGATAATGTTATGCCGAGTAAAATGATACCCAACGTGTCATGCTTCAAAATTGCGTCTGCTCGCGGAATGGCGACAAACTTTGCAACTTAAAAAATCTCCATTGGCGACGTTTAAAAAATTCTGCAGGTTAGCAGTTTTGAGCTACAGAGGAGGTCTAGTGCTAAAATTATTGCTCTCGCTCTACCGATCGCAGCGATACCTCACAAAAACAAAAAAAAATTATTTGAAAAAAATGACAGCCCAAAAAAAATATAGGCCCTATAAGACCGTTGGGCGGAACTGAATTCTGATGTAATTTCCGCCCTGCCGTACTATGGAGGCGAGTGAGCGGCTTCGGCCGCTCAGTCGGCTCACGGACACTGGGGGGGACGAATCCGATCATCTCCGCCGGCAGGGTCCGGTAAGCGGCGGGGGCACCTCTCCCGCCGCTGATAAAAGTGATCTCACGGCGAATCCGCCTCTAAGACCACTTTTATCTTGTTCAGAATCGCCGGCAGCTGCAGGCACCATTCAGATATCACCACTCAAACCCAAGGATATCATGTGACATCCGGCGGTACGGAAGTGGTTAACTTTCTATTGACACCTGCAGCGGTTCGCATAGGGCAGTGTGAAGTGCCTGCAAGTTCTATACGATGCGGGGATCACACATCCACATCGTGCTGGTGTGAACCGGCACTAAAGGATAAGTTCAACTTAGGGAACATGTTACAAGGTTTCACTCGTTTTTAGGGTGGAACATGTAACATGTTCCCTCTGCAGCAGCCGCTGCTCTTTCTCCCTGTACTAACAGTCACTTTTTTGAAAAACAGTGCAGCAGTGCGGGGCTCTGCCCACATGGGCGTGTCATTTAATCCCAGAGTTCTGTGAATGAGTACAAGTCCCGACATCCTTTGTGGCTGCCGGCTTGAAGCTCTCAATGAACTACCACAGCTCTGTGGTAGTTCATTAAGTCTTCCTGTTAGTGTGAAGCTGGCTGTATGATGTATGGCCAGACAGCAACACACTGACAGTCTGCAGGAGAACTGCATGGCATCAGCAATCTGTTGATCGCAGGTGCAATGCTTTCCAGGCTCTTAAAAACAAAAATAGTAAATGCACATTTTTTTACCTGAAATAAAATGTGCATGTATTATTATTTTTTAGAAAAGTGAACTTATTCTTTAAAGTAAACCCTTGGGATCACCATACCCTGTAAGCTAGCTTGTGTCCATAGAGCCAAGCATCTCTAGGTGTCTGCTGAATTCAGTGAGACTGTCCCTTATATTTTGTGGGCAATAGGAAGGCAAGGGGTAGAAGGTGGAGTTCAAATATTGACTACAGAGGTTGTGTTTCAGAATTGTATAATAGAGCATCTGGCATCCTGTGATACCCACATCATGCCAGGGAACATTCAGATTATGGACCAGTTTAGCACTCTGGGTTTATAATGGTTCTATTTACTAATGTAATACTATATTGTTGCTTTGCACAGGATATTGCAGACATCAACAAACAGTTTCCAGAGCTGGCAGCAGACATCAAGATTCCTGAATTTTTTGAAAAGGATCAGTTCTTCTCCAGTGTCTTCCGAATCAGCTCTCCGGGGCTGCAGCTCTGGACACACTATGATGTATGTTCTTTCTATATAAATAAGTATGTTACACCATAAGCCCTAATTTACATGTGCACACAGGGCTTAACAGCAGATTTCTGTGGCAAGAAAGCAATGACAGGCTCACAGGAGGTGTCCATCGCTTTTCGCAAGCACGCATCCGCACATTCAGCAGTTACCTTTGGTTAGGGACAGATGATCTGCCTGATGTAGTTACATAGTTAGTAAGGTCGAAAAAAGACAAGACCATCAAATCCAACCTATGTGTGTGTTATTATGTCAGTGTTACATTGTACATCCCTCAATGTTGTGGTCCCTTAGGTCCCATCTAATAGTTTTTTGAAAGTATCTATGCTCCCAGCTGAAACCACTGTTTGTGCAAGAGAATTCCACATCCTCACTGCTCTTACTGTAAAGAACCCCATACGCATTTTAAGGTTAAACCGCCTTTCTTCTAATTTTAATAAGTGGCCGCATGTCCTTGTGTGCTCCCTTGCGAGGAATAGTTTTGTCCCTATCGTGGGATCATCAGTACAGTATTTGTACATTGAAATCATATCCCCTCTCAAGCGTCTCTTCTCCAGAGAGAATACGTTCAGTGCTTGTAATCTTTCCTCAAAACTAAGGTCCTCCAATCCCTTAATTTAATTAGCTTTGTTGCCCTTCTCTGAACCCTTTCCAGTTCCAGCACATCCTTTCTGAGTACTGGTGCCCAGAACTGGACTGCATACTCCAGGTGCGGCCTCACCAGAGATTTGTATAGTGGGAGAATTATTGATTTATCCCTGGAGTTAATCCCCTTCTTGATGCATGCCAACATTTTGTTAGCTTTGCTTGCAGCAGCTTGGCATTGCATGCCATTGCTGACCCTGTCCTCTACTAGGACTCCTAGGTCCCTTTCCATCCTAGATTCCCCCAGAAGCTCCCCCCTAGTGAGTGGTTTGAGTTCATGTTCTTGGTACCCAAATGCATTATTTTACATTTTTCTATGTTAACCTCATTTGCCACTTATCTGCCCACCCCATTAATTTGTTCAGATCTTCTTGCAAGGTTCCCACATCCTGTGGAGAAGTTATTGCCCAGATTAGCTTGGTATCTGCAAATATTAAAATTGAGCTGCTTATCCCGTCCTCCAGATCGTTAATGAATAAATTGAATAGGATTGGTCGCAGGACAGATCCCTGGGGGACCCCACTTTCCACCTCAGACCATTCAGAGTATTCCCCATTTATCCCCAATCTCTGGACTCTCCCTTGTAACCAGTTTTCAGTCCATGTACTCACCCTTTGATCCATACCGACAGACCTTAGTTTGTACAGTAAACGTTTATGGGGAACTGAATCAAATGCCTTTGCAAAATCCAGATACACCACATCAACAGGCCTTCCTTTATCTAGATGGCAGCTCACTCCTCATAGAAGGTTAATAGATTGGTTTGGCAAGTACGAGTCATGAAACCATGCTGATTACCGCTAATGATACCGTTTTTATTACAATAATCTTGTATGTAATCCCTTAGTCTTCCTTCCAAGAGCTTGCGTATTATTGATGTTAAAGTGGTTGTTTACTCTCCTATTGTTTTCAGCTAAGGAAGATGACATCTTAGCCTCGGTTTAATCTGCAACTGCCATGATGCTGCACATGTGATCCATTAGGACACCACCCATTGGATGGTTTGCTAGTTTGGTTGAGAGCACAATCAAGGAGACAGCTAGCATTTCTGGCAGGCATGCCGGGAATATTAACTCTTCTTTGACACTATCAAATCGATGGGTAGACAACCGCTTTAAGCTAACTGGCCTGTAGTTCCCAGGGATATAGCTTGGTCACCATTTACATATTGGTGCTACGTTGGCTTTTTTCCAATCAGCTAGTATCATACCAGTCAGTAAACTGTTCTTAATCACTTCCACGCTGCCTACCGTATATTCACGGCGGTAGTGTGGATGCATCCCGCGAATCGCCATAAATAAGCGACGATCTGCGGGTGGCCAATAGGGGGCGCGTGTGCGCCCCCGTCGTACTCCTGAGGAGTGTGCCTGCAGGTCAGGCGGACCCGATGTCTGCCGGCGAGCCGCGATGAGCGGCCACAGCAAAAGAACGGGGAACCGCCGTTCCTCGCTCTGTTAGTGGGGGCATAGGAAATCTACTGATCCCTGTCACTGGGATTAGTTAGATCTCTTATGCCCATGGTAGCCCAGCCCCCCCCCCCCACAGTTAGAACACACCCAGGGAACACAGTTAACCCCTAGATTACCCCCTGCAGGTTAACCCCTTCAATGCCAGTGACATTTATACAGTAATCAGTGGATATTTAAATTTCTGATCACTGTATAAATGTCATTGGTCCCAAAAAAGTGTCAAAATGGTCCGACATGTCCGCTCCAATATCGCAGTACCGCTAAAAATCGCAGATCGCCGATATTACTAGTAAAAAAAAAATAAAAACCCCAGAAATTAAATCTCATCATCCGTAAACACGGCCACTTTTGCGCAAACCAATCAATAAACACCGATTGCGATTTTTTTTTTTTTTTACCAATAATATGATGAAGAATATAAATCGGCCAAAACCGATGCAAAAAAATGCTTTTTTATATTTTTTTTTTGGATTTGTATTTTAGCATAAAGTAAGAAAAACATTTTTTTTTGCAAAATTGTCACTCTTCTTTTGTTTAAAGTGATGATCAGAAATGACACAGATGCGATCAAATACCACCAAAAGATAGCTCTATTTGTGGAAAAAAAGGACGTAAATTTTTGGGTACAACGTCGCACGACCGCACAATTGTCAGTTAAAGCGGCACAGTGCCGAATCGCAAAAAGTGCTCTGGTCCTTACCTGGGAAATCCTTCCGGGGGTGAAGTGGTTAAAAATTAGGTACAATGGTCTGGTAATTTCTTAATATATACAACAAAGTTGGGAAAGTTTTATTGTAATTTTGCCACTTCATATTATTTCTGTTCTTGCAATGACAGAAGACTCTTCTGTTGTAGGTGATGGATAATTTACTTATTCAGGTAACAGGAAGAAAAAGAGTGGTCCTATACAGCCCTCGGGATGCACCATTTTTATATTTATCAGGTGAGGATGATATTTCAAATCAATATGATGTCTTAGTCTTGTTAGATATGTTCTTTATTATCTGTTGGGAAAGGGCCCGCTTACACCTGTGCTCTTAAAAAATACCATAATGCACTTTTTTAATTGCATATTGTGATTTTAGCACATTTTTAATGTGTTGCATTAATGCGTTTTACATGCATTTTTTAATCCCTGGTCACCTGGGAAAAATTGACAATTGACATGTGACTCAAAAAACACACTTAAAGCGGAGTTCCACCCTAAAGTGGAACTTCCGCTGGTTGGATTCCTCCCCCCCTCAGGTGTCACATTTGGCACCTTTCGGGGGGGAGGGGGAAGAGGACACCTGTCTTTAGACAGGTGTCCTTTTCCACACTTCCGGGAGCTCTGGCCGGCGGACGCGGCCGCTGACGTCAGAAGCCCGGCTCCCTCCTCCCTGCTCGCTCTGCTACTGGCCGCCTGGCCAGTAGCAGAGTGCGGCAGAGCTCGCGCATGCGCAGTAAGGTGCCCGGCGTTAAGCTGTACTGCTTACACGTCCGGGTTCCCTTACCCGCGATGGAGGCGGCTGCACCCGTCCCCCGATCCGAAGATCGGCGGCGGGTGCCGACATCGCTGGACTCCAGGACAGGTAAGTGTCCTAATATTAAAAGTCAGCAGCTACTGTATGTGTAGCTGCTGACTTTTAATTTTTTTTTTTAGCCCGGACCTCCGCTTTAAAATGAGCTCAGTGAATTTTTTGGTGCGTTTTGGGCATAGTTCAATTGCCTATAATGGAAGGTGTGTTTTTGGTTTGTTTTTCAAACTGAGCACTGAAAATGCAGCAAGCAGGACTTTTCAAAAGGGCACAGCACTGTAAAAAAACACAGTGCACAGATAGGACAGTGAGGATATAAAGGGGACTCTTTTCCATGCACTTTTGACGCGGTGGAAGGGTGCTTTTTATGCAAAAGTGCACAGGTGTGAACAAGGCTTTATAGGAACATCAGAAAAGTGTGCTTGTTGTTACCAATTATTAAACCTGCATTGTAACTGATGGATCTTGAATTCAAGTTGCTGAATCACACTGTCAAAGCACTATAAAATCAGATGAAGGGTGGAAGCTTTAAGGCTACTTTCACACTGAAGCAGCGGTCGCGGTAAAACCCCGCTAGTTTTAGTGGAGTTTTACCAGTGATATGGCTCCACTATGCGGGTGGGAGCACCACGCTTTTAACCCCCCACAAAGGGTACAAAGGGTTAAAAGTGCCGGCGCTCATCGCTACCGAGGCGGTGTGCAGCCGCTTCGGAAGCGCTTGCCATTCATTTCAATGGCAGGGGCAGTAGAGGAGCGGTATATTACCGCTCCCCTCACCGCCCCAAAGATGCTGCTTGCAGGACTTTTTGTAACGTCCCGCAAGCGCACCGCCCCAGTGTGAAAGCACTCAGGGCTTTCACATTGGGGGGGATTTTTGAGCCGCTTTACAGATGCTATTTTTAGCTAAATAGCGTCTGTAAAACGCCTCAGTGTGAAAGGAGCCTAAGAGATGAGTGCACCTTTGAGAACATGTTACATGTTTCACCCATTTTTAGGGTGTAACATGTAACATGCTAGATGGCGATTCACACTACAGCGCCACTCTGCAGTAGTAAATGTACGTGAGCCGGTCCAGGAACCCGTTAACTCTTTTGCTGCTGGACATTTTTTTTTTTTTTTTTTTACTTTTACTTTTACTTAGAACCCCCAAAACATATGAAGAACATTCTTTAAAACTGGAGCAGCCAGAATCTAGAGCAGCTGTGCATGACAACCAATCAGCTTCTATCTTTATCTTGTTCAATTAAGTATTGAAAAAGTAAGATAGAAGCTGATTGGTTGCCATGCACAGCTGCTCTAGATTCTGGCTGCTCCAGTTTTGAAGAGTGTTCTTCATATGTTTTGGGGGTTCTAAGTAAACTTCAGGTCCAAAAAGTTTATTTTAGAATATGTGTAAATAAAAAATAAAAAAAAATGCTTTTCCGTTGTCATCCGATCCGCTCCAATTCTACAGACGGATCTCCATCCGTCTGCACTTCACGGACCGTATCGGATCGGAGAGCGGCGGGTGTCAGCGAACATGTCTCCGCTGACATCTGCTGCTCCATAGGGCTGCATTGAGTGTCCGTTCAGGTCCGCCTGAACAATGGACAGGAGGACCTGAACGGAAAGCCCGTGTGAAAGGGCCCTAGCTAAGAAATGTAGAAATATACACAATACTTTTATCAGAATGAAAGTATGATATGTTCCGCGCAAACGGATGTGAGTATGCTCTGAGAGCTGCTGCCTCCACCGAACTTCCCAGAAATGGGTAGTGAGAATAATATGGTAGTATTAAGGTGGTTATGGCGCTGCTCTCTTTTTTGAATTAAATAAATGATGTCTGTAAACAAATAATTTCCAGCGTGCTGGTGAATTTTTTTAAAAAGTGAAATACATAAAAAATGTGACAAAAACGGAGGAAAATATTCACATAGACCTCCGATTATAGTGAAGCCGTGTCGGCTGGGATCAATCTTATATATCTATATGTGTTAGTTTAATATATCTGGTGAGTAAAAAATGTAAAAAATGTATATTCAAACATAAGCTCAATAGGTGTGTAGGTGCTGTTTTTTAAGTGGATATTTTAAATAAATGGTTCTAACATATGTCTGTGAGTACATAAAATACAATAAGGAGTATAAAAGTATAGAAGCACAACTGTGACAACCAAAAGTGATCTTCGTGTTTGATGAAAAAATAATAAATACAATAATTTATGTAAATGACAAAAGTCCAATTGATTTAGTAAAACGATATAAAATCTTCTTCTGAAAAGTGCAGAAACAAATAACGGAATCCTCCGTAATTTTCAAGATAAAACAACAGTGGTTTCTTCATATCTGATCTTCACCTAGATTTCATATGGTGTTCATTTAAAGTGACTTGTGCTGTATTTCTCTCGGCTTTCTATCAGGTGCTCCCCACATAACCCTGGGTGCCTGCTTACCGGAAAGACGTTCCCCACTCAAGGGGTTCACGCTTTGGGAGATTTTGCACAGCTCCCCCTGTGTGCTCTAGGGATGGCGTTCCTCCAGGTCCGTGTGTTCCTGGTCTCCAGATCTCCTTTATTTGTCTCCGTTCCCAAGATTCGTACCATAAAAATATAAAAAATCCCGATCTTGTGCAATATTGTTACTTTATTTAAAAAACTATCAACAAAAAGCAGCAATACAGGGATAAAACACGAGTGAATATAAAAAAACGGCTACAATTTCCATAAAAGGGAGACGCCATGTCTCCTGCGTTCTCCTGGCAATTCAAAAACCGGAAGTGACGTTTGTGATGATTAGACCACGCCCTACGCGTTTCGTCATTGGACGTCTACAGGGGCTGTGTCTATCATCACATACCTCCGGTCTTATATACTCTAAAAAGTGTCTCGGCTATTGTGGGCGGCCATGTTTTTGGTGGGTTCTATTTTCAATCATATCTTGTGTGTGTTATGGGAAAAAGATATAGTCAGAGGACTGAGGAAGTCCAAAAAAGGAGCCAAAACGTGTGTAGTTGAAAATACACATATATGGAATATATTGTAAATTCTATGTATAATGTCGGGAAGTAAAATCAAAAATAAATAACAATAACTTTTCCATGTTGTTTCGGTTTGGGGGATCGCAAAAGACATGTAGTCCCATCCTGGCAGTTATATAACAATTATACAATGTAATAAAGGTATTATTGTTTAGTCTTGTGTACCCAAACCCAGAAAATATATCTAAATATTGTGGGAAAATATATGAATAGACCTTAATTGTATATACAGTAGGTGGTAAGAAGTAAAAAAAGTTATAAAAAATATTATAAAAAATCGTAAATAATATATAATATAGTGGTAAGCGAGGGAGATCACGAGTCATTATATATGTGTGTATATAAATAAATAAATAATTTTCCAGAGTCTTAGAAGAAGAACCTTAGTATGGGCGAACCATAGTAAAGAATAAAGAACCATAGTAAAGAGGTGCAAAAAATAGTAAGAAAATCAGGTAAATCATCGGCAAAGAGGGAATGGTTATTGATCATGTGTCTTAGGGACTGTCAGGATCAAGAAGTCTTGTTTGGATTTGAAGTATGTGTATAAGTATCATTCTCAGGTGGAAAAAACTCAATACGCAGAGTAATGTGGGAAAAAATTGTTGTGTGCTAGTTAGTGTCTTAAATATAAGTAGTACATGAGATAATAAATAAATGAATAATAAATCGTAAATAAAATATATTGAAGTACTGTCTGTGAAAGTAGAGGATTCCGTTATTTGTTTCTGCACTTTTCAGAAGAAGATTTTATATCGTTTTACTAAATCAATTGGACTTTTGTCATTTACATAAATTATTGTATTTATTATTTTTTCATCAAACACGAAGATCACTTTTGGTTGTCACAGTTGTGCTTCTATACTTTTATACTCCTTATTGTATTTTATGTACTCACAGACATATGTTAGAACCATTTATTTAAAATATCCACTTAAAAAACAGCACCTACACACCTATTGAGCTTATGTTTGAATATACATTTTTTACATTTTTTACTCACCAGATATATTAAACTAACACATATAGATATATAAGATTGATCCCAGCCGACACGGCTTCACTATAATCGGAGGTCTATGTGAATATTTTCCTCCGTTTTTGTCACGTTTTTTATGTATTTCACTTTTTAAAAAAATTCACCAGCACGCTGGAAATTATTTGTTTACAGACATCATTTATTTAATTCAAAAAAGAGAGCAGCGCCATAACCACCTTAATACTACCATACTTTTATCAGAATGACCTCATCACAAAATAATTTGTACCTGTACCTTCGTATTCATATGTGAAGAGTTTTCTGAGCATGAATTTTTTTTTTCATGTCCAGGTGACAAGTCTGAGGTATTAGATGTAGATAACCCAGACTTGTCCACGTATCCACTTTTCTCTCAAGCAAGGCGTTATGAATGCACCTTAGAAGCTGGGGATGTGTTATTTATTCCAGGTAAGTGACTTTATCTTTCTCAGGTTCATACAGAAATGGATAAGAAGGGTCACCTGGCCATTATAATGGCAAAAAGTACAAAACCTCTATAGTATGCTTGGAAACAACTTGGAATGTCCAGATTTAAGTATAACTAGCAATGTTTTTTTTGCTGGAAGCTTATGTGTATTGCCTTCCTAGTGCTTAAAGGAATAAATAGAAAGTATTGCAGTTACAGGAAGAAGAGAGAAAAAAATAAAAGGCAATAGAGGACAAATATAGAAATCAAAGTGCAGCACTAAAATGATAACCAATATACATAATACATGTGCAAAACAAAAAAATAAGTTATACAATGAATAGCATATGTGAATTTACTATCCAAAAAAAAGACAGTTAAGGAGAGTATCTTCTCACTCTGATAGGAAAACACCTTTGTGAACAGTCCATGATCAGCACTTTGATGGTGTATAGCAGGGATAAGCAATTAGCGGACCTCCAGCTGTTGCAAAACTACAAGTCCCATCATGCCACTGCCTCTGGGTGTCATGCTTGTGGCTGTCATAGTCATGCTATGCCTCATGGGACTTGTAGTTCTGCAACATCTCGAGGTCCGCTAATTGCATATCCCTGGTGTATAGGTACACCCCAACCAAACGTGTGACACAGCTCCTTACCAGAATTAGTTGACCACTATATTACAAATGATCATGAAGCGCTGTGGATATTAAGATCTCCCTCCAAACCACAAGCCTCCTCTGCTAGAGCCAACAAGCGTTGCGCCACCTCGCCACCAAGAATCGCTCAAATGTAAAAAAAATCTCCCGAAGGGTAAAACTGCATGTCAAGTGTTTATTAAAATATACAATTGATATAAAAAGTCTACACGCCCCTGTTAAAATGTCAGGTTTCTGTGATGTAAAAAATTGAGACAAAGATAAATCATTTCAGAACTTTTTCCACCTTTGACCTATAAACTGTACAACTCAACTGAACACTCTGTAATCTTTTAGGAGGGAAGTAAAAATAAAAGAACTAAAATAATGTTGTTGCATAAGTGTGCACACCCGCTTATAACTGGGGATTAACTGCGTTCAGAATTAAGCAATCACATTCAAACTCATGGTAAATAGGAGTCAGTACACACCTGCCATCATTTAAAGTGCCTTTGATTAACCCCACTAAAGTTCAGCTGTTCTAGTAGGTCTTTCCTGACATTTTCTTAGTCGCATCCTACAGCAAAAGCCATGGTCCACAGAGAGGTTCCAAAGCATCAGAAGGATCTCATTGTTAAAAGGTATCAGTCAGAAGGGTACAAAAGTGTTTCCAAGGTATTAGATATACCATGGAATACAGTGAAGACAGTCATCATCAAGTGGAGAAAATATGGCACAACAGTGATTACCAAGAACTGGATAGTCAGTGTTATCTGGTGCTTCAAATGGAGTAATCCTTACGGGTATGGTCAGTGGCTGTAATAGCTGAATGGTGATGTATCCATAAGTTGGGTGGTTGGAAAAGAAAGGGGTGTTAAGGGTTAAAAAGGAAGGCAGCCATCCTTCAGAGTGTGTCCAGAACTCTGCAAGACATGTAAGCCGTTTCACACGGCCATCTCTGGCTCAGCTGGGAACGCTCTGCTGATCCCCGTTTGTACAGAGACGGATCTGTCAGAGCGCTGTTCTCCCCTATGACAAATCAGATGACAACGGATCGTCTGTCCATTGTCATGCGGTCCGCAGACGGATGGAAAAATGGGGTTTTCCTCCGTCTGACTTTACGGGTCTGGAGCGGATTGGAGAGCGACGGGTATCAGCGGACATCTGTCTCTCCATAGGGCTGCATGGAGTGTCCGTTCAGGTCCGCCTGAAAAAACGGACAGGCGGACCTGAATGGAACAGCCGTGTGAAAGAGACCTAAGGAGAAAACAGGGAGGGGGAGGCACCGACCATAGTGTAGTATTAAAATGATGACTTTAATAGGATAAGATTAAAAACACTTACAAGATGATAGAAGATGCATGCTCATCAAAGTAAAGTGCAGTCCTGGCATTCCATCAAAGTCAAGTGCAATTCTGGCATTCTGCCAGGACTGCACTTGACTTTGATGAGCATGCAATTTCTATCATCTTGTAAGTGTTTTTTAATCTTATCCTATTAAAGTCATCATTTTAATACTACACTCAAGTCGGCGTCTCCCCCTCCCTGTTTTTTACCAAGAACTGGACCTCCCTCCAAAATTGATAAAAAGATGAGAAGAAAACTGGTCAGGGAGTCTGCCCAGAGGCTTACAGCAACATTAAAGGAGCTGCAGGAATATCTGGCAAGTACTGGCTGTGTGGTACATGTGACCACAATCTCCCCTATTCTTCAAATGTCTGGGCTATGGGGTAAAGTGGCAAGACGGAAGAGTTTTCTTACAAAGAAAAACAACATGTGGGAAAATGTGTTATGGTCTGTTGAAACTAAGGTTGAACTTTTTGGCCATAATTCCAAAAGATATGCTTGGCACAAAAACAAAACTGCACATCATCAAAAGAAAACCATACCCACAGTGAAGCATGGTGGTGGCTGCATCATGCTTTGGGGCTGTTTTTCTTCAGCTGGCTCAGGAGCCTTAGTCAAGGTAGAGGGAATTATGAACAGTTCCAAATATCAGTCAATATTGGCACAAAACCTTCAGGCTTCTGCTAGAAAGCTAAACATGAAAAGGATCTTCATCTTTCAGCATGACAGCGACCCAAAGCATACATCCACATCAACAAAAGAATGGCTTCACCAGAAAAAAATTAAAGTTTTGGATTGGCCCAGCCAGAGCCCAGACCAGAATCCGATTGAAAATCTGTGGGGTGATCTGAAGAGGGCTGTGCACAGAAGATGCCCTCGCAATCTGACAGATTTGGAGTGTTTTGCAAAAAATAGTGGGCAAATATTGCCATGTCAAGATGTGCCATGCTGATAGACTTATAGCCAAAAAGACTGAGTGCTGTAATAAAATCAAAAGGTGCTTCAACAAAGTATTAGTTTAACCACTTCCCAACCGCCGTATGCACAATGACGGCCGGGAAGTGGTTGAGTTATTCTGACTGGGCGTCATATGACGTCCTCAGGATAACATGTCGGCACGCACCCTGAGGGGCGCGCATCGCGGTGATCGGTGGTGTGGGGGGTCAGTTTGACCCCCCCCGCATTACCGATCTCGGTAAAGCGCTTCCATCGGAAGCACTTTACCATGTGATCAGCCGTGACCAATCACGGCTGGTCAAGTGCAAACAGGAAAGCCGTTCGTCGGCTTTTCCAGTACTCGGGTCTGCAGACCTGAGTAGAGGAGATCCGATCGGCTGCTCTCCTGACAGGGGGGGTTTGTGCTGATGGTTTATCAGCACAGACCCCCTAGGATCGCCACACTAGACCACCAGGGAGCCTGCCCAGGGATGTGCCCACCCAGGACCACCAGGGAGCTGAGCAGGGACCACCAGGGAGCCGATCTGGATCACCAGGGAGACCACCCTAGACCACCAGGTAAGGGGCATAGTGCCCAATATGGATGGCACCTTCAGATGCCACCCTAGACCACCAGGGAATGGGCCCCTTTCAGTGCATCTGCCCACCAGTGCCCCTATCGGTGTGTACCAGTGCCCCTATCAGTGTGTACCAGTGCCACATATCAGTGGCTACTAGTGGCACCTATCAGTGCCACCTATCAGTGCCGCCTATGAGTGCCAATCAGTGCCGTCTATGAGTGCCCATCAGTGCCGCTTATCAGTGTCCATCAGTGCTACATATCAGTGCCCGTCAGTGCCACATATCAGTGCCTACCAGTGCCGCCTATGAGTGCCACCTATCAGTGCCGCCTATGAGTGCCAATCAGTGCCGTCTATGAGTGCCCATCAGTGCCGCTTATCAGTGTCCGTCAGTGCTGCATATCGGTGCCACACCTATCAGTGTCCGTCAGTGCTGCTTATCGGTGCCGTCTAACAGTGCTCATCATTGCTGCATATAAGTGCCTCATCATCAGTGCCACCTCATCAGTGCTGCCTCATCAGTGCTAATCAGTACTACCTCATCAGTGCCCATCAGTGATGGAGAAAATGTACTTATTTACAAAATTTTGTGACAGAAACAGAGAATTTTTTTTTTTTCAAAATTTTCGGTGTTTTTTAATTTGTAGCGCAAAAATTAAAAACCGCAGGGGTGATCAAATAAAACCAAAAGAAAGCTCTATTCGTGGGAACAAAATGATAAAAAAACTTGTTTGGGTACAGCGTCGCACGACTGCGCAATTGTCATTCAAAGCACAACAGCACTGAAAGCTGAAAATTGGTCTGGTAGGAAAGTGTTCTAAGTGCATAGTATTGAAGTGGTTAAAGATGTGCACACTACTAGCCTCGTATAAACGACATTCCGGCATCCTTGCAGTAGCCGACGATATGAACTAACATTTCGACAATAACGTAAAATGGTACGTTCACGTATAAAAATATATGTCACCTATATTTTTCAGATGTGTGGGGACAACTTTACAGTCCAAAGACACTACATTGTCTTACTCTGTTTCTATTTATTAAAGTCTTGAAAAAGGTGGAAAATTATACTGGATATTTGACATGTTGAACAACTTGTAGTTTGACTTTAGAAAATACACCTCCCTTCATTTTTATTTTTTGATTTTATTATACCAACGTATTCACACGTGTAGAAATTGGTGAAGTTATGATACGTGAATCTTGTGAAAGGATGGTCTGGTTAAAAGTCGAAAGTCACGACAACACGAAACTTACTGTTAACGCGTCAGCACG
>BLSH010483271.1:1098876-1111297 GCA_018402905.1 Glandirana rugosa | reverse complement strand
CTCTTTTCTTGAAAACCCCTTAACCCTTTAGTTGTTCCCTAACAAAACTTATGTAAATATAAAACACCCGCAATGGAGAATATGTGTATAATATAAATTGTATAATTTATCAATTTAAACATGTACCGTGACCCTTTTGTGAAAAAAAAAATAGACGCCTGCTCACATTTTTTCTTTTTTTTTTTTTACAAATGTCGCGGGGACAGGGGAACACGAACGTGTGTCTTCACTTAGGTATGTATCCAACGCCGGAATATACATTTGCCGCCAGCTTTGTAATCTCGATCTCGTTATTATTGACAGGCAGGTTCCAGAACGAGGCCTTGGGGGAGTGGCTTCATGTTTTGGGACAACAAGGACCACCCCTTTGTCAAACCATCAGTTATTATTGCTCTAGCTCTAATGTTTCGACCGCCGTTTACATATAAGGCCGCAACCTATGTATGGATTCACTTCTGTGTGCAAGCACAAGGGGACAGGGGCGCTGTAAACATTTTTTTTTTTTTCTTTTTTACACTCGTCCGCAGATAAAAAAAAAAGTGTTTTCCCAGTGCCATGTACAAATTTAACTATTTAATATGTTAAATATAATATGTGTATAAGAGGTAACGCCCACAAAATATAAATGTATTCAAAACAATCCCTTGTTGATTTCCCAATTCCCCAAAAGTTCTTTTCTCTTCTAGTGTGTCAAAACACTTGGGCTGAACCAGTATTACACGTTTATACTTTTCCGCCATTGTATTATCCAGTTAACAAAGATATTTCCGGGGTCTGACACCGCACATATAACCGTCCTCAAAGCATTTCAACCAATGGACTTTCTCAAGAATTGCCTGCGAGTTGCTTGGTTTGAGATCTTAATAAAACACTTTACAATTTTACTCTATGGAAGTCTTTTTTTATACTTGGTATGTGATGGTGAGTGGAGGAGCGATCATTGGAATTTATGCATAGTGGTCTAAATATAAGCAATGAAGGAGTTGAGAGTAGTAAAAATGCACTAGATCAGGAAATGTGAAGTTAATGATAAATGGAAGCATTTTATGACCTGCCCAGAGATAAAAGGTCATAATAATCTAATGAATGAGCTGCATCTCAAGTGCTTTTTTTTTCATGGAGGAGGATTATGCTGTGAATACGGATTGTTCACTGACTGAAACACTGTGGAAGAAAAAACAGCTTTTGGAGAATTGTGAAATCAACTAGGGATTGTTTAGAATACATTTATACAGTTGAGCTCATAAGTATACATACCCTGGCAGAATTTATGATTTCTTGACCATTTGTCAGAGAATATGAATTATAACACAAAAACTTTTCTTTCACTCATGGTTAGTGTTTGGCTGAAGCCATTTATTATCAGTCAACTGCGTTTACTCTTTTTAAATCATAATGACAACAGAAACTACCCAAATGACCCTGATCAAAAGGTTACATACCCTGGTGATTTTGGCCTGATAACATGCATGCACGTTGACACAAAGGGGTTTGAATGGCTATTAAAGGTAACCATCCTCACCTGTGATCTGTTTGCTTGTAATTAGTGTGTGTGCATAAAAGGTCAATGCGTTTCTGGACTCCTGACAGACCCTTGCATCTTTCATCCAGTGCTGCACTGACGTTTCTGGATTCTGAGTCATGGGGAAAGCAACGGAATTGTCAAAGGATTTGCGGGAAAAGGTAGTTGAACTGTATAAAACAGGAAAGGGATATAAAAAGATATCCAAGGAATTGAGAATGCCAATCAGCAGTGTTCCAACTCTAATCAAGAAGTGGAAAATGAGGGGTTCTGTTGAAACCAAACCACGGTCAGGTAGACCAACTGAAATTTCAGCCACACTGCCAGGAAAATTGTTCGGGATGCAAAGAAACCCACAAATAACTTCAGCACTCTCTGAAAACATGGTGTGGCTGTTTCAAGATGCACAATAAGGAAGCACTTGAAGAAAGATGGGCTGCATGGTCAAGTCGCCAGAAGAAAGCCATTACTACGCAAATGCCACAAAGCATTCCACTTACAATACGCCAAACAGCACAGAGACAAGCCTCAAACCTTCTGGCACAAAGTTATTTGGAGTAATGAGACCAAAATTTAGCTTTTTGGCCACAATCATAAAGACTAAATTTGGAGACGAGTCCACAAGGCCTGTGAAACACGGAGGTGGATCGCCAATGTTTTGGAGATTTGTGAGCTACAAAGGCACAGGAAATTTGGTCAAAATTGGTGGCAAGATGAATGCAGTATGTTATCAAAAAATACTGGAGGAACATTTGCATTCATCAGCCAGGAAGCTGTGCATGGGGGGGTACTTGGTCATTCTAACATGACAATGATCTAAAACACAAGGCCAAGTCGACCTGTCATTGGCTACACCAGAATAAAGTGAAGGTTCTGGAGTGGCCATCTCAGTCTCCTGACCTCAATATCATTGAGCCACTCTGGGGAGATCTCAACCATGCAGTTCATGCAAGACAGCCCAAGAATTTCCAGAAACTGGAGGTTTTTTCCAAGAGGAATGGGTAGCTTTACCAACTGAGAAGATAAAGCCTCATCCACAAATACCACAAAGGACTTCAAGCTGTCATTGATGTTACAGGGGGCAATGCACAGTATTAAGAACTGGGGTATGTAAACTTTTGATCAGGGTCATTTGGGTAGTTTCTGTTGTCATTATGATTTACAAAGAATAAACACAGTTGATTGATAATAGATGGCTTCAGCCAAACACTAACCATGAGTGAAAGAAAAGTTTTTGTGACCTCATTCATATTCTCTTAAAAATGGCCAAGAAATCATAAATTCTGCCAGGGTGTGTAAACTTATGAGCACAACTGCATTTGGTACACTTTACTTATTAGGCCTCATGCACACAGGGTGTTTTGGAAACGCCTTTCCTCCGGCAGAAAAAATGCCTGGCTTTTTTAAGTGTGTAACATGTTAAGGCGCATTTACAGGCTTCAAACGCTTGGGTGTTAATTTCATTGGCCAGCAGAGGCATGGAGGAGCTCAGCTATGAGGAAAGATTAGAGGAACTGAATTTATTCTCTGTTGAGAAGAGATTAAGGGGGCATATGATCAACATGTACAAATACATAAGTGGTCCATATTGTGAACTTGGTGTGGAGTTATTTACTTTAAGGTCATCACAAAGGACAAGGGGGCACTCTTTACGTCTAGAGGAAAAAAGATTTCATCTCCAAATACGGAAAGGTTTCTCCACAGTTAGAGCTGTGAAAATGTGGAATAGACTCCCTCCAGAGGTAGTTTTGGCCAGCACGGTTGATTGCTTTAAAAAAGGCCTGGATTCTTTCCTTACCCACTTCTGTACCGCCGGACGTTATATGACGTCCTTGAGTTTGAGTGGAGATATCTGAATGGTGCCTGTAGCTGCCGTTTTTTTCAGCCGGCGATTCTCTCCAAGATAGAAGTGATCTTAGCGGTGGATTCGCCGCAAGATCACTTTTATCGGTGGTGTAAGAGGTGCCCCCCCCCCGCTTCTTTCCCGTCATCTCCGCCACTTACCGGACCGTCGGCAGCGGTGGAGATGATCGGGTCCGTTCCCCCCCTGCACAGGAAGCCGAGTGAGCAGAAGATGGCGCCCACTCGGCTCCATAACATTGCAGGGCGGAAGCGACATCACACATTGCTTCTGCCCAACGGTCAAGGGCCCATTTTTTTTTTTAACCACTCCAGGTCCGCGCTATTGCCGAAGTACGGCTCTAGCGCGGACCTGAAATGCCGGGAGGATGTCCATGGACGTCCTCCACTGCGCAGGCTCCAGGCGCGCCCCCTGGCGGCGGCGCGCGCCGCACGCTGCGCGAGTGTGCCCGTGGGTCGGGCGGACTCGATGTCCGCCCGAGACCCGCCGATCGCTTTTAGGTTCCCCGTTCTGTGACAGGGGACAAGCAGATCTACTGATCCCTGTCACTGGGATCAGTTAGATCTGTTATGTCCCGACCAGCCCCGCCCCCCCACAGTTAGAACACACCCAGGGAACATATTTAACCCCTTCACTGCCCCCTGCTGGTTAACCCCTTCACTGCCAATGACATTTATACAGTAATCAGTGGACATTTAAATTTCTGATCGCTGTATAAATGTTATTGGTCCCAAAAATGGGTAAAAAATGTCCGACATTTCCGCCCCAATATCGCAGTCCCGATAAAAATCGCAGATCGCCGCCATTACTAGTAAAAAAAAAAATAATAAAAACGCCATAAATCAATTCCCAGTTTGTAGACGCGATAACTTTTGCGCAAACCAATCAATATACGCCGATTGCGATTTTTTTTTTTTACAAAAATATGTAGAAGAATATATATCGGCCAAAACTGATGAATAATTTTTTTAATGGATTTGTACTTTAGCAAAAAGTAAAAAATATTGTTTTTTGCAAAATTGTCGCTCATTTTTTGTTTATAGCGACGATCAGAAATGACGCAGAGGGGATCAAATACCACCAAAAGAAAGCTCTATTTGTGGGAAAAAAAGGACGCAAATTTTATTTGGGTACAACGTCGCACGACCGCGCAATTGTCATTCAAAATGCGACAGCGCTGAAAGCCAAAAATTGGTCTGGGCAGGAGGGGGGTTTAAGTGCCCGGTAAGGAAGGGGTTAAACTGTCATTCTGTTTAATTTTTTTTTTTTTTTGCATTTTACTGTAAATATGAGATCTGACGTCTTTTTGACCCCAGATCTCATATTTAAGAGGTCCTGCCATGCTTTATTCTATTACAAGTAATGTTTACATTTCTTGTAATAGGAAGAAAAGTGATGAAAATTTTTTTTTTTTTTTTAAAAGAACTTTAAAGCGCCTCGTCCTTGTGAGCTCGCACACAGAAGCGAACGCATACATAAGTCCTGCCCGCATATGAAAAACAGTGTTCAAACCACACATGTGAGGTATCGCCGCGATCGTTAGAGCGAGAGCAACTTTAGCACTAGAGGTCCTCTGTCACTCAAAACTGCTAACCTGTAGAAATTTTTAAACGTCGCCAATGGAGATTTTTAGGTTGCAAAGTTTGTCGCCATTCTGCGAGCAGGCGCAATTTCAAAGTATGACATGTTGGGTATCAATTTACTCGGCGTAACATTATCTTTCACAATATGGAAAAAAGTTGAGCTAATTTTACTGTTGTCTTATTTTTTCACTCAAAAAATAATTTTTTTTTTTTAAAAATCGCGCTTGTAAGACTGCTGCGCAAATACGGTGCGACATAAAGTTTTGCAACAACCACCATTTTATTCTCTAGGGTGTTAGAAAAAAAATTATATAATGTTTGGGGGGTTTAAGTAATGTTATAGCAAAAAAAATGGTTTTAACTTGTGAACACCAAGTCCACAAAATAGGCCTAGTGTTGAAGTGGTTAATGTAAATACTATAACTGGGTACTAACATTTTTAGGTAAAGTTGATCCAGGGTGAATCCGATTGCCTCTTGGGGGATCAGGAAGGAATTTTTCCCCCCACTATAGCAAATTGGATCACGCTTTGCTGGGATTTTTTTGCCTTCCTCTGTATCAACTGTGTGTGAAGGATTGTATAAGGGATTGTATGGTTATATATAATTTTTCTGTTTTATTTATTTTTTGGTTGAACTAGATGGACTTGTGTCTTTATTCAACCTAACTATGTAACTATGTATAATAATTTATTCTGTCCATTGAAATTAATCAACGTTCAAGCGATAAACGCGCCTAGCGTTAACAAGCGTTTTTTTTGTGCCAAAACGCAGATGTTTTTGGGGTTTTTTCCCTGCCTCTAAACGCTGCTGTCTGTGTGTGCAAGAAAACATGACACGCTAACATGCTGGGAAGTTTAGAGGCAGGAAAAAAAAAATATCTAAGGCTCCCAGGAGCAGCTGCAAAAACGTCCAGTGTGTATGAGGCCTTACACACAATTTATATTTAACATATTATACAGTTATATTTATACTTAGCACTGAGGATACGCATTTCCTGGCTCTGCATCATGCCATCACTGTGAGTCAACTCCGCCCCCTTGACCCCCCATAGGACATTGCTGAATAGAAGTATAAAAGGCCAGCACTACCTAGTGTGGGTGTTCTTATTTTTCCTCGCTCTGGACTTCCTGTTTTTCCTGTATGCTCCTACCAAAGTCCCATGGTGGAAGGTCTTCTTGTTGGGGGCAAATCCCCCTGAGAGTGGACACTCCTGGTGCCGGAGTTGGGCACTCGCATAACATGCGGAATGCCTGAATTAAGTCTATGGTGGCCATCCTGGGCTCTCTCTCTCTCTCTTTCTCCACACATTCTATCATGGGAGCTGACCATGTATTTCACACTGGTCAGCGGCAGCCAGGGCTATCTCCTATTGGCTGGCTAACCAACGCTCGCAGCTCCTCCCTTTCTCAGGAATTGCCTGTGAGTTGTTTGGTTTAAGATTTCTTAATAAAACGCTTTACAATTTTACTCTATGGAGGTCTTTTTTAATACTTGGTATGTGATGGTGAGTGGATGAGCAATCATTGGAATTTATGCATAGTGGTCTAAATATAAGCAGCCAAGGAGTTGAGAGAAGTAAAGATTAGCGGTGCACTAGATCAGGAAATGTGAAGTTAAAAGAGAATTATGTTTTTTTTTATTTCAGATTTATACTTACCTATGTGGATGCAGCATCGTCCCCCGGTGCCTCTTCACTGAGAACCGAGCCATCAAACACCGCCGATGGCTCGGTTCTCACAGATCCCTGAGAGGAGAGCTGCTGGCTGTCAATCAGCAGCTCTTCTCTCTGCTCCTCCACACTCACTGGAGCACTGAGCTGTGGAGGGGTGGGGATCGGCCGTCTCGGGCTCTCAGCGGCCCGCTGAGACGGCTGTCAGTCCAGGGACCTGGCGGATCCCGACTCTTAAAGTCGTGATGACGCGGTGCCTATCCCGACTCCTGCGACGTCAGCTGAGAGCGGACTATAGCTGAAAATGGGTCACAGGAGTGCAAAATGAATTGCCCTCCTGTGACCCATAGAAGTCTGGCCAAATGATCCCAAACCATACTTCTCCTTTAATGATAAATGGAAGCATTTTATGACCTGCCCAGAGTTAAAGGGTCATAAAAATCTGGTGAATGAGCTGGATCTCAAGCGCTTTTTTTTTTCCATAGAGGAGGATTATGCTGTGAATACGAATTGTTCACTGACTGAAACACTGGAATAAAAATAGCTTTAGGGGAATTGTGAAATCAACCAGAGATTGTTTTGAATGCATGCGTTAGTTCCGGTCCCAAGGTCAGAACATGGCGAGGGAATCTTTTCCCCTTTATTTCTCATTCAGAAGTCAACAGGCAAATGGCTCCGTCTTAGACCTCAAATACCTAAACACTTTTCTCAAGCAGGAATCTTTCCGTATGGAGTCGCTCAAAACCATTTCCACAGTAGTACAAAGGGGCGATTGGATGATATTGATAGATCTCGAGAACACCTATTTTCACATCCCGGTGGCCAGGGCTCATCAGCAGTTTCTCAGGTTCCACATCAAGGAAAACCATTTCCAGTTCAGATGCCTACCCTTTGGCCTCAGTTCGGCCCCGATAATCTTTTCAAAGGTTCTTGTTACAGTAATTGACTTTCTTCGCGAGAAGGGCATTCGCATATTGTCCTGGTATTAGCTCAGTCCAAGGATCTTCTTGCAAAGCACCGGGACCAAGTCGCGCAAACTCTGATGGAATTCAGTTGGATGGTGAACACGGCAAAGAGCCATCTTACCCCAGCTCAGGTCATCACATACCTAGGTGTGACTTTCGACACAGAGCGGTACAAGAGTTTCCTTCTAGAGCACAAAGTAATTTGAGTTTGTGTGGAAGCTGAAATTATGTCTTCAACCTTAGTAACGATACATCAGGGCATGAGTTTCTTGGGCCTCTTAATGGCATGTATTCCAGCAGTGCCTTGGGCACAATGGCACATGAGAAGATTTCAGTTCTGCCTCCCAGACCCAGTGGCTTTTGGTTCTCTAAACCAGAAGTTCCAAATTCTTTGCTTCATTGCCAGCAGCCTTCTGTGGTGGACCAGGAAGAGCAACCTGTCTCTGGGAAGGCCCATCAACCCTGGAGACTCGATCAAGATTACTTCAGACGCCAGTCTACGGGGTTGGGGGGCTCATTGTCTGGACCCAAGGGCTAAGGGGGCATGGGACCATCATTTGCCGTGCTCCTCGAATCTCCTAAAGCTGAGAGCGGCCAGAGAGGCACTGATGATATTTTTGTCTGTAATTCAGGGCAACAGAGTCAAGCTTATGATGGACAAAGTAACGGCGGTTTCATATATTGTAAAGCAGGGGCGCTCAAGGAGTCTGCAGCTTCTCCAAGTGGCGGCAGAGATCTTCTCATTTGCCGAAGCCCATTTGCTGAACCTATCTGCATCATATCTGCCAGGCCCTCAGAACACCCTGGCAGATCAGCTGAGGTGGAAGTTCTCGAGCCACACAGAATGGATGTTGAATCCAATATATCTAGCGTAGGTTTTCGTTCAGTGGGGGTACCCAAAATAGATTTAATGGCAACACTGTTCAACTGTCAAGTGCCCCAATTCTTCTCCCACTTCTTCTATCTGCAAGCACTAGCCCAGGACGCACTCTCTGAGAGATGGCACTTCAAGCAAGTTTACCAGCTTCCACCAATTGCACTGATTCTCAAGTCATTGCTGAAGATCATGGAAGAAGGAGTGCCAGCTATTGTGATCGCTCCATTCTGGCCGAGGAGGCCATGGTTTCCCCTTCTGCGTCACCTGTCGGCGTATCATTCAATCAGATTGCCTCAAGCCTGAGACCTACTCCTTTGCAACGGCTGCACTCACCCCAACCCGGCCTGTCTGGCTTTGACTGCGTGGAATTTGAGAAAGACAAAGCTGCAAAGTTCTAGTTCGGTGATGTCCACCCTTCTGTCAGCCAGGAAGAATTCTACCAACGCCACTAATTACAGGATGTGGCAGAAGTTTGAGGTTTTTTTCTTACCGTTCCCCCACAGTGGCTAATATTGTGGATTTCTTACAGCGTAACTCCACTTTTGTTGAGAAAAAAAACATTACCCTCTGGGTGATCTATGTACATTGCAAGGATTATAACAAACCTTGTTGCAGGTTCCTACCTTTTGTTATTCTGAAGAAATCCGTCTGTGTTTTTCTGTGCCTCTGAACTGAGTGGGTCTAATGGGAGTGGTTTCATAATTAACTGTCAGGTGTGCAGCTGGAGAGCACTAATGAGGAAATCTACTGGGCCTGCATCCCTTTAGACATGCTCCTATTGAAAGTATCTCTTCAAAAATGACATTTTTGTTGCAGGGGATGCCTGAAAACTGACTTGTATCTTAGGCAGACTTCTGGGAAAATTGGTGAGCCAATCATACAAGCAGGAAATGCTGTTTCTGGGGAGTGGTCGGTACAGGACAACTCCAGGTAGCCATATTGCAATGCATTCTCAGAAAATTACAGAGGCTGCAGATTATTTTTAACAACATTCAATTACAATATCACTTGTATCGCAATTGTACACGCTATAATATTTTTTTCTTTATTTGCTATTTTTTTTTTCCCACGAAAGTGGAGTTGCCCTTTAACAGTCCGGTCTTGATGCAGGATTTAGCTACAAAACCCTTAACATACAGGTGTAAGCACTTTCAGCCCTTATGGTTACATCATGCTCAAAAGAGCCTCTAGTGATCAGATTCCTGAAAGCGGCAATCAAGATTCGCCGGTCGATCGGACCTTGTTTCCCGAAATGGGACTTATCATTGGTTTTGAGAGGATTCCTGAAAACTCCCTTCTTCCAGACACAGACAGTCCGTTATGGTATCTTACTGTGAAAGCAGTATTTTTGACAGCCCTAGTCTCGGCCAGACAAGTCTCGGACATTGCTGCCTTTTGCTGCAGATAACCATTCTGCACCTTCTTTCCGGATAGCAAAGTTTTACGACCGTCCCCAAAGTTCCTTCCTAAAGTCTCATCGGAATTCCATTTTGATTGGGAGACAGTCCTTCCGGCTTTTTCACCTTTTCCAACACACATGGAAGAACATAGATGGTGTAACCTAGACACAAAGTCTCTGCTTGCTACTTGTCCAGAACGGAGCCATTACGGAAAACCGATGCTCTCTTTATATTTCCAAAGGATCCTAAGGTGGGCACGCTGGCCCCATGAAGAGTCATCCCTACGTGGATAGTAAGAGCCATCCAAGCAGCTTACTCTCTAGAAGGCCCCCCCAGAAGATCCCGGCACACTCTAAAAGGGCAGTCTCATCCTCGTGGGCAGCTTGGTCCAAAGTTTCGACAGTTCACCTTATAATACAGTCATAAGGCACTATAAGCTGGATGTGGTCTCATCTTTATATGCTCAAATTGGGGCTTCTGTATTCTCTACTGCCCTGTCAAGTTAATAACGTTTTTCTGTAACGGCACCTGGTGTTTATGTGTTGTTTTTCCTTTTTTATCCCTCCCTGGAATTGGCTAGTTATATCCCGCAGTGATGGCATGATGCAGAGCCAGGAAATTGTTACCACATATTCACCGTAATTTTTCCTTTCCTGGCTTGGCATCACGCCAGCACATTCCCACCCTGGTCCATCGCAAGTACTTTTTACAAGAACACCTGCACCAAGTATGGCTGGCCTTTTATACTTTTATTCAGGAATGTCCTATGGGGGGTCAAGGGAGCGGAGTTGACCTGCAGTGATGGCGTGACGCTGAGCCAGGAAAGAAAAATTACGGTAAGTATTTGGTAACAATTTTCAGTTTTTTAGTTTGCTAAAGGGTATGGTCTGTAGTTTATGGTATTGTAAGTGTTGCGTGTATTTGTATTAATTATGCACATTTTTGGTATATTCATTTATTTTAACCACTTCCGTACCACGTCACATACATTTACTGCTGCAAGGTGGCAGCATAATGCAAATCACCGACTATAAACGGCGATGCGTGCATGCGCGGCTAGGGGGCGAGCGCGCGCAACCGGCAGCACACTCTCGTGCCCACAACGAGCTCCAGAAGCATGGCCACGGGTTGGGCGGACTCGATGTCCGCCGGCGACCCACAATCGCTTACAATAGCAGAAAAGCAGGGAACCTGTGAGGGGGGACATGACAGATCTACTGATCTCTGTCACCCGGATCAGTTAGATCGGTTATGCCCCTGCCAGCCCAGCCCAGCCCCGCCCCCACACAGTTAGAGCACACCTAGGGAACACAGTTAACCTCTTGATTGCCGCCTGCAGGTTAACTCCTTCCCTGCCAGTGACATTTACACAGTAATCAGTGGCTATTTAAATGTCTGATCGCTGTATAAATGTCATTGGTCCCAAAAAAGTGTCAAAAATGTCCGACATGTCTGCCGCAATAAATTTGTTTTTCTATTTTTTTTTTTTTTTGGATATGTATTTTAGCAAAAAGTCAGAAATATCGTTTGTTTGTTTTTTTGCAAAATTGTCGCTTTTTTTGTTGTTTATAGCGCAAAAAATAAAAACCGCAGAGGTGATCAAATACCACCAAAAGAAAGCTCTATTTGTGGGGAAAAAGGGACGCCGATTTTTGTTGGGTACATCGTCGCACAACCACGCAAATGGCAGTTAAAGCGATGCAGTGCCAAATGGCAAAAAGTGCTCTGGTCTTAATGTGGGGAAATCCTTCCAGGACTGAAGTGGTTAATACATTTGAATTATATATAGCAATTGCACATGTAGAGGGGGCTTTTCAGTTATATTATTTGTAGGTGTACTGTAAGGAATACAGTGGCATCTGCTCTGAGCCTGCTGATTAGGCAATGCAGGAACAACACCACACTGACCAATCATAGGCTCTGATCTCTTCTCAACATATAGTCCTGATCAGCACATGTACATGCAGCAGTGCCTGATTAGACATTAATGATGCACCCCTCCAATCAATTTGCTTCTTTGCAACAGATGACAGGAGCCTGAATTCAAGACATGTTCTGGTACTCATAATTAGTTGTATGTAAACTACAGGGAGTGCAGAATTATTAGGCAAGTTGTATTTTTGAGGAATAATTTTATTATTGAACAACAACCATGTTCTCAATGATTCCAAAAACTCATTAATATCAAAGCTGAATATTTTTGGAAGTAGTTTTTAGTTTGTTTTTAGTTGTAGCTATTTTAGGAGGATATCTGTGTGTGCAGGTGACTATTACTGTGCATAATTATTAGGCAACTTAACAAAAAACAAATATATACCCATTTCAATTATTTATTTTCAGCAGTGAAACCAATATAACATCTCAAAATTCACAAATATACATTTCTGACATTCAAAAACAAAACAAAAACAAATCAGTGACCAATATAGCCACCTTTCTTTGCAAGGACACTCAAAAGCCTGCCATCCATGGATTCTGTCAGTGTTTTGATCTGTTCACCATCAACATTGCGTGCAGCAGCAACCACAGCGTGACGACGTTC
>BLSH010483271.1:1086737-1097694 GCA_018402905.1 Glandirana rugosa | reverse complement strand
CTTTTCCGAACCAGAAGTTCACCGATTACGTCAAAATCTAGGGGAATCGGAGACAAGTGTAACCGCGCTAAACTGTACTGTTTATAGTCGGATAACGGCTGTGGTCGTGATTGGGTTAGACCACGCTGGGGGCGTGACTAAAGGTTTTCATCAAGGACGTGATGAAAATCTTCCGTTTTCCTATCACCCATACCGCGACGGACTCCTATCACTTTTAACTCTACACTAGATATAGTGGGGGTGCTGCGTTCAGAACGAAGGGCAACCTTCGGACCTCACAGATCCTGGTCATTCACACCCTGTTATTTACACTGCATTGCTCCTTGCATGAGCACTTTCACCTTTGAGATATCATTTGCAATTTTTGACCACTAGGTGGCACCATTACCATATACACTAGCACCTTCCTTTCTTACAAAATAAATTCTCAATATTATTGGTAAGAAATACATATTCACTTTTATCTTACAGATTTTTGATATAGATCACATCTCAATTTTCACTATCCTCAGGCAGCGCCATACCCACTATCCTTTTGCCTTCTAAAAGTAGTGCAGGAACTACTTTTGGAAATCAGTGCGGGGGTCGCACCAGATTGGGTTAGTGCTGGTGTCGGCAATAGGCTGATATTTGTCATGTCAAATCGCGCCAATGTGAACAGAGGCTAAGGGGATCTAAAACTGCATTAGCCACTTGAAGACCAAGCCTTTTCTGGCACTTTTTGTTTACATGTTTGAAGCAGTATTTTTTTACTGGAAATTACTTAGAACCCCCAAAACAGTATATATATTTTTTAGCAGAGACCCTAGGGAATAAAATAGCGATTGTTGCAACTTTTTTTTTTGTAAAAAACAAAAAAAAAAAAAAAAAAACCCTTTAACCACTTCAGCCCCGGAAGGATTTCACACTTTAGGACCAGAGCACTTTTTGCGATTCGGCACTGAGCCACTTTAACTGACAATTGCGCGGTCGTGCGACGTTGTACCCAAACAAAATTTACGTCTTTTTCCCACAAATAGAGCTTTCTTTTGGTGGTATTTGATCACCGCTGCGTCATTTCTGATCGCCGCTATAAACAAAAGAAGAGCGACAATTTTGCAAAAAAAACACAAATTTCTTACTTTGTTACAAATCCAAAAAAAAAAAAAAAACTGTGTTCCCTGGGCGTGTTCTTACCGTGTGTGGGCTGCCCTAGCAGGGGAAGGATAGTGATCACAGCTTCCATATAGAGCAGGGGTGTCACACTCAAATTCATTGGGGGCTGCATCAGCAGTATGATTGCCCTCCAAGGGCCAGTTGTATCTGAAGGACTATGTATCTACTCTAGGGGCGTACTAAGTCCGGAGTGCAGGGTTCGGGAATATGTGCTACGTACAGAGTGCAGGGCTCGGGAGTGTGCTACGTACAGAGTGCAGGGCTCGGGAGTGTGCTACGTACAGAGTGCAGGGCTCGGGAGTGTGCTACGTACAGAGTGCAGGGCTCGGGAGTGCGCTGCATACAGAGTGCAGGGCTCGGGAGTGCGCTGCGTACAGAGTGCAGGGCTCGGGAGTGCGCTGCGTACAGAGTGCAGGGCGCGGGAGTGTGCTGCGTACAGAGCAACATCTCATTTCCACCTCTCCTCCTGGGTTCTGATGTCTGCAACCATCACATTCCTCCCATCCCCCCACCTCTACACACATCTACGTCCACAGCCCTCACCCTCCCCACCCCCTTTTCTCACTCACAACTGTACTGTCTCCTATCTTCCTACCTGGCCCAGCTCTGGTACCTCAGCACAACACTGCCTCTCTTCATGAAGTCCTCAAAAATCCCGACCTCAGGATTAAGCCCGCTGGATGGAAAAAAAGAAAACACTTCTGTCCCAACATGGCAGTCAGTGGTGGTGACAACTATGCCAGGCCAACCATGCATGCGCTCAGCTCACAAAAATCCGGCACCGCTGAAGGGACTGAGGAGGAGAGAGAGGGGGAGAGGTTTATTCTTGTCTCCTTGGAGACCGACGGGCCGCGCATGCGCTGACACAAGCCGGCGCTGCTCGTGGGACTGAGGGCCCTCGTCCACGCCCCTTGGCACTGAGAAATACGAGCAGGTGTCGGCCAGAGGCCGCTGTGCGGGCCACCTGGCAAGGTCTGGCGGGCCGGATTCGGCCCGCGGGCCTTGTGTTTGACACCTGTGATATAGAAGAAGGCTGTGATCACAGCCCTTCCCCCTCTCACAGAACGGAAATCCGTGTTTACATACACGGACCTCCGTTCTTTCACTCCGGGGGGGCATCGCGGGTAGCCGGCAGAGATTGAGACTGCCGCACCCGCTCCCTGCCCCCCCCGGACACAGTGGGCGCGCGCGCACGCTCACAGCGCACGATCTCGCAGCCGCCGTCGTATGACGGCGGTTTGCGATATCGAACCACCTTGTCGCCGTCAACCTGCGGTATATATATATATATATATATATATACGCACACACATATATACACACACACCCTCTTGCTCTAAAGTTCACAGTGATAGCTCACGTGTGGTGCAAACAGTTTGCATATGCGTGCGTGACTTCTGTGTGTTTGCTTCTGCGCGCGAGCACGGAGCGATGGGGGCACTTTAATTTTTTTTTTTTTTTACACTGTCCCCCCCCCCCCCCCTTTTTTTTTAAATCACTTTTATTCCTTTTACAAGGAATGTAAACATCCCTTATAATAGAAATAAGGATGACAGGTGTCCTCCTTACATTTTATAAGCAAAATATTGAAAAACTTTTTTTTCCCCTTGCTTTTTTGCTTTAAAAATAGTTTACAGTCGCCCTAGACCGTAAGTGACATCATGACGTCCTCCAAGGGCAATGAGCCAATCAGCGACAATCCAGCCTTTACCTTTTAAAAACAAAAGATCAAAAAAAATTAAAAAAAAATAAAATGTACTGTCACCCTAGACTGGAAGGAATGTCATTACGTTGATTTGGTCCTCCAAGGCTATAGAGCTGTGATGGCGCGAACCTTGGCAACCCAGATGTTTTGGAACTAGATATCCCATGATGCTCAACCACACTGCAGAGTGCATAAGCATCATGGGAAATCTAGTTCCAAAACATCTGGGGTGCCAAGGTTCGCCAACACTGCTATAGAGCAAATCAGAGACGATCTAGTCTCTTTGCCTCTGTAACCAGCCGGCCGCACCGTCGGATCATTTCTAGGGCATGCTGGTGAAAACGGTAAGCCTGAGAAACACCAGCAGGAAGGGACGTCCCCACCTGCCACTTCTGAAACCGATTCAGTGACTCATGAGCCACTTGGACCGTTTTCATAAGAAGACCAGCCTCCATCTAAGGAAAAAAAAAAGGGAAGAAGGATACCGGGGGGGGTTATGGCTGATATCTTCAGTCATATCCCGCGTAAACAACTTGCAACGTATATATACACACACGTATTGCAGTCGGCAAGTGGTTTTTAAACAGTGCCGTCAATCTGAAGTTCAGGGAGCTAGCAGTACAATTTTTCTTTAGTTTTCATTTATACCCAATATTTCATCACAGCTTGCAAAATGTGAACCATTTGCCTTTACTAGGCATTCTATGCCAAGAGCGTGTTCCCAGCACAATAACCGAGCTGTCACAGATAGCACCCATTCATGGTTTACAACTAGGAGCTTCAAAGCTGTCACATGATTGGGAAGCCTGCCCTCAACTCCCGGTGGTAAGACCCTCTTCTCTTATAGGGGCACAGAAGACAGAGGCAAAGGGTTATATATATAAGAAAGGGACCACAAAAGAAGATTTCCTTAGGTATTTAGGTTCAAAATTATGTATGATGTATGTATGGGGCATATGCTTTTTTTTCTAATCCTTAAACCACAGAAGGCCAAAGAGGCCTATGGGGGGAGTGCAGGGGTGGTAGGTGCTCTGTGGTCCCCAAACATGTCTATGTCCTAGTAAGACACCCCTGCTCCTCTATAGAATCATTACAGTGAGTGAGCATTGTAAGGGCCAATAATATGCAACACAAATTTGTTCTGTTCTTGGGTTTCAATACATTTGCCCATGTTGTTTAGGCTTAGGCAGGCAGGTTCACTTATGTATTGCAGAATTTAAAGTGGGAGTAAAATCCCAAGGATGATTTTTACCTATAGGTACAGTAAATATCTACTAAACGTGTACCGTTTAGGAGATATTTTACCTGTGAAGCTGCCGGTGACATCACTGGTACATGTATACCGTGCTGTTCCTTCAGAGTCAGGTGCAGGAGTGACGTCATCACAGCTCGTCCAATCAAAGATGGAAGCCCTGTCAGCTGCGATAGCGCACCGATAGAGGGCTTCATTTTAAAGGGCAAGTTCACCTTTGCAGAAAAATCTGTAAAGGTGTATTTACAAAGCATGCTCTCCTCACCCCTCCCCCCCCCCAACCTGAATCGCGGCGATCTCCCGTTCTGAGTCCCGGTATAGCCGCCTGAGGGGTCAGGGGCTTAGAAATCCCTGCAATGGATTTTCCAAAATGTAGGTACGTTTCGGAGCATTCTAATTGGTCGGCGCCGACAAATCAGAACCCGCAGCGTAGCCTGTCCTGTCAAAGGGGAAGAAGACAAATTAATGCCAAGGGGTTTTCTAAGCCCATGCTGTGCAAGTTCACCTTACAGTTTTTTCTGTGAAGGTGAACTTACACTTTAAGGTAAGCTTCACATACATAATATACATAATGTGCTAATAGGCAGTGCGCATAGCAGCACAATATAACTTTGCCTTGCAGGTTTAAAAAAATAAAAAACGTGGTTTAGTACCACTTTAAACATACAACTCAGATAAAAAGGAGGCAAGTATAAAGTGATTTATTCTTTATTGTTATTAACATATTAACAGGACACCTCTTAGCCAATTCCTAAGAGAAAAGAACATAATATTCTGAACAGCATAAAGGTTTGAAGTCAACTTCCAGTCACATTGCTGTTAAAAGAAAACATGGAATGGTGAAAGACAGGAAGAAACGTACTGTAAATTCATGACAGGTGCACTTTAGTATGCTTATCCTTTTCTACCCAATATTCTCTGCAAAGCAAGCTGAACATTGTATAAACTTATGTACAATAACAATGCCCAGAGTGCTTCACTGTGAGACTGCCCCAGCACCATACAGCCTCTGGTTGAAATCCTGTGCGTGCCAGGCTGGGCTAGGTTTTCCATTATTTTCCACTTAGGCTCTGTTCACATATATGCGATTCGGATATTTTGAAATGCATTGCATAACATGACTGGCTTGCAATGGTTCTTCAACACATGTCCAGCGTAGCCGCGGTCCATTTTTGCAAAGAGTCCTGTGTTTTTTCAGTCCAATTCAAGTAAAAATTTGCAATGGACTCCTTTTAAAAACTGACTGCAAACCGCAGCCGGACATGTGCGACTGTAGCCTTAGTTAGAAAGCTGGTCTGCGGTCTGACTGGCTTACTTTTCAACTGAGTCTAGCCACTGCACACATACACTAGCAAAGCGATAAAATTCCAACCAGACAATGCAGCACCCGGCCAACTGGCCACACAATGAAAATCTCTGGACATTTTGTCTTAGGTAAGTAGTATATGCTCAGCAGGTTAGGTCAGGGGACAAGGATAGAAAGGAAAGACAGTAAAAATGCACTAATACTTTAAAAGTACAACTAAAAGACATAGCTTTTTTTTTGGTTTTGGATAGAGTGGAGATGGATTAGAACACCTGTCTGTCTATTGCTGTCTGTGCCCCCGTTAGGGATTCACCCTCTCTATTTGTCCTATTTACCATTATCATTGAAAGTGAAAGTAAAAGAAAATCCTACATTTTGGTGCATCATTCATTCACAGGCGTTTATGAATTAAAAAAAAAAAAAAAAAAAGTCCCATCTGCCACCATGGCAGGACTGATACTTCCTCCACCCCTGTAACTAAAGGCTTATACCTTGGTACAGACCTACGACAGGAGTACCTCCAACAGACCATGCTTTGGGAATTTATCTTCGATAAAATAAAATAGCTGTCCAAAATACCAGGCCATTGACTAATTTAAAGCACCTGTGCAAGATAAGGGAAAACCTGCAAACATGGCCTGTTGGGGGTACTTGAGGGCAGGGTTGAGAACCACTGGTCTACACGCAATGTTTCTCAAGTCCAGTCCCCAAGTACCCCCAACGGGTAATGTTTTTAGGATTTCCCTCAGATGAAACGGCTGTGGTAATTACTAAGGTAGTGAAACTGAACAAATCACCTTTGCAAAATAATGGAAATCCTGAAAACATGACCTGTTGGGGTTACTTGAGGACTGCAATTGAGAAACATTGGATTTGGTCTACAGGACCCTGTGCATTGCACCCTTGATCTTCTGATTGGGACTTTAATGCTTTGCAGGCTCCAATGCAAAATAATAATAATAATAATAATAAATGCACATTTTTATCAATATAAGTGCTTTGGTAAAAATTACCACTAGCCTTTAAGGAACATAAATATTCAACATAATTATGCCTAGCATTAATTTTGTATTGCAATGCAGCATTAATACAGACATTGGCACTTTTAGTGGGAACGTGTTAGTTTAACTACAGCATGTCCTAAAACACTTTTGCTGGATTATCCTTTAGGCCTATTTGATACTAGTGATCCTGCCTCTGGAAAGAAAATAGCCAGTGGCAGGATAAAAAAACAAAACAAAATGCAGGCAGTAAAACGCTCACCTCATTGCTCGCGTCATTCTGTTGCCAGCTGGAGAAGCAAGGTGTCCCTTCTGCATATTCAAAAGATTCTGTCACTGGCTGATTTTGGCTAGAGATAGCATCGCTGGTCTGAAATGCCCAAACATGTGTTTCCCACACTCACTTTTATTATTTTGTAAACCATACATTACACTAGATTAGGAATTAAATCAAGCAATATAAAATAATGTTTGTTTAGCATAATCACAAAAAGGGTGGTGAATTAAACCTAAATACACAAAGGTTTGTCCTCTCCAAAAATTACATTATCAGTACTTTATAAGTAAATACCAATAGTCACCATTACTGGTTAAAACCATAGCTGATCAACCACAGGGATGTCTACCCCAAGGGTTACTTAACGATGCTAAAGAAAATATAGAAGTTTAAAAGGTTCATTAAATCCTATTTTTATAACCATTTGGGTCAAATATAGTGTTTTAAGTTGTATCTGTCAAATAATGGGGAATGTGTGAAAAACAAAGAATGCAGAGAAGAGGGTATTGGCAGTAAAATGTACATAGGGCAAGAGATATTTGAGGTAAGGAATCGTACCAGGGTGTACTATGCAAACTATGGCTTTTATAAAGGGGTCACAGTTCAGCGAAGCTGAGAAGCCGTGACTCAGACTGCTCTAAGACTTATTCTTGTTATCATTTTCCAAGAATGATTTTACAATTCTTCCAGCTATAGACCTAAAACCTGGGTGCTGCAGTGAAATGACAGATGAAGCCTTCAAATTTAGCCCTGGTTCACACCAGTGTGGCTTTGAAGTTGTGCTACTTCAGCCCGACTTCATGTGCAGCTTGCTGACATCTGTGCAACTTCATTTAACAGATGTCAATGCAAGTCACACTGAAATAACACAGAAAGAGTGCAGGAACCTTTTTCAAAGTAGCTGCGACTGAACGGTTACACTCCAAATGGGGTGCGATTGTTATGTGACTTTGAACTGTCATGTTGCACTGGTGTGAACCAGGGCTTTAAAGTCCAAGCATAAAGATTTTAATGGCACACCATCAAACAGAAGGAAATGCAAAACATTTATTCACCACCATAGAACAAAGCAACATTTTGGGGCAATGGAGGACATCTTCCTCAGGTAGGCAGTGACAGTCTATCTTTAAAGTTATCACACAGCGAGACAACCCTAACCAGCGATACAGGTTTGCTATAAGATACAAGCATATTTGTTTGTGGGTGAGTATTGCAGACACAGGAGTCGTAAACACAAGACCAAAAAAAACACATGTTGCATATACTTTGCCAAATGACAGGCAGCGTGATATGCATCTAAAATGTGTCACTTATTTCCCTGATAAAAATGTCCTGTCTGTGACCATGCTTGTGACCAATGTAGTGTCTGCTTTGAAAAGTTCTTTAGCCTTAAAATCAGTCTGAGGAGCCTCTTGGTTGTTTTGCACTGCCATGGCCTTACACTAGATTAGGGGGGTGGGATGGTTAGGATCCACTTTAAAGTGGTAAATACAGAAATTACAACTACCCAATTAGAATCTTTACAGTAGTTAGAAAAATAGGCGCTAAGCCTTTATTTTCCAAGAGGTACAAGGTTTTTTACCTCAATGCATTTTTATGTATTAAGGTAAAAAAAAAAAAACCCTTCTGCATGCAGAACCCCTCAGCCCCCCTCCATATACTTGAGCCTGAATGACCCAGCGATGTGTGCGAGAGCAGCATCTCTCTCTTGCCCCCCATTGGCTCCTGCTGTGGTCAATCACAGACCATGAGAAGAGAGCAGAGGGCATGGCTGTGTCACGCTCTGTGCATCAATGAACACACAGAACCAGCGTGGGAGCGAGCATTTACAAATGCCCCCAGAGCAAGCAGCTTGCTTTGGGGGCACTTGCAGGGTGGGGAGATCCCAGGAGAGGAGGATTGGGGCCATTGCCCACAGCAGGCAAGTATGACATGTATGTTATTTTTAACAAATAAAATTCTTGCCTTTAGAATCACTTTATGACACAAAGAACTAAAGCACAGCACACACATGTACAGTTAAGTGGTTGTCAACCTGTGACAACCACTTTAACCTACAGGTAAGCCTATAATAAGGTTTACCTGTAGGTTCCCTGCATATCTCCCAAACCTGCACGGTTCAGGAGATATACAGTGTACTGTGATGTGCCCACGTCATCGGGCACATGTGCAGTGAAGAAACGGCCTCCGTGCCATTCCTTCACTGTGATCGTGCCGTGACTGGCGGCTCACGCGCGCATGCTCGGAAGTGACGTCACGCGACTCCGGCCAGTCACAGAGCAGGAGATCGCGGTCCCAGAAGGAAGAGGGGCAGAAGATGGACGTGGCCTGAAGTGAGGACATCGCTGGCTTCCAATGCAGGTAAGTGCCAAATAACAGGCTAATATGTGATGCATACTAGTCCATTATGCTTTTACTCGGCAGGGTAACAGAGGAAGTAAACCCTATCAGGGTTTACTTCCTCCTTAACTCTTTTTGCTTGTGCAAATGTCACACAAGTGTCTGAAAGATGTGTGTTAGTAGTAACAACCAGTCACAGTGTTTTTTTGGGAAGAATATTAAAAAGGCAAAAGTCATCATCTTCTGGTTAATACAGACAACACAGATACTTAAGTACCACAAATATCAGGACCTGTATCTGGGACCCCATTTAAAGCCTAAAAAACAAACAAAAAAAATAGAAGAAAAAAATAAAAAAACACAGCACTAAAATGGGAATGTTATAGATATGCAAAGCTTGTAGGCACAGCCCTTTAGAAGCTGAAAATCATTGTAGCAGACACAACAGTGATTGCTGCTTGCGTCCGGGTTCCATGCCAAGTGGCTGCCCTGGTGCTTAGGGAATACAGGAGATTGCTTGCTCAGCATGGGTGCCAATCTGAAAACAATTTGCAAATTCTCAATTAATACAAAATGTTCTCTGAACAAGAGGGAGAGGCAGGCTGTAACATTACAATTTCCACCTCATCCATTCAGACAATGCTTTGCATTCATTGACAAAATACAAAGCTTTCTATGAATGACGACCCCCCTGTGTTCACTAAACAGCAGGGCAGCAGCATGACAAAGTACCTGGTAGCTAGTAGCGATCACTATACTAGCGGTGACTACTACAGTGATTTCAAGCTTCTACGAGGATGGGACAGGTATGGCGCACACACAGACATTGGTCCAAGATAGTTTAACTATGCAAAAAATCTGCATACCTAAACTGCAGCAATAAATACAAAAAGTATTTTCTGGAAAAAGTTGCAGATTATGTTCTGTGGCCATTTTAGTTAAAAGCACGAAAGGACACTGCTCCAGATGAGTAGGTCCAGGTGTGGTTAGATGGGTGGGACTCCCCAAGCGGGTGCACGCCTCAACTCGCCTGCCGTTTATCAGCTAATATGAAGAGAATCGCTGCACACCAGCGTAACGAAAATCCATTTATTGAGCAATATTAAAAGTGTATGACACACACCACAAGTATATCAGCCGATGACAGAGGTTGACGCATTTCACACAACTAAATGTGCTTACTCATAACCAATGAGTAAGCACAATTAGTTGTGTGAAACATGTCAACCTCTGTCACCGGCTGATATACTTGGTGTGTGTCATGCACTTTTAATATTGCTCACTAAATTGATTTTCGTTACGCTGGCGTGCAGCCATTCATATTAGCCATTTTAGTTACAAACAGTTCTTCATTACATGAATTTTACTATCGATCTCAACACAATTGTGTTAACTAATGACAAGAATTGCATTCACAATCATTTTAATGATCAACTGTTACCACTGGGAAGGTTTCTATGGTTAATTCAATCTGTACCCTCCAAGCTCTACTACAGCAACATGGAAAGGCTACTGTATCTGATACAGCACATTAAATTGTAGCAGGCTGCTTAACAGTGATGAGATGTAGTGGTGGGATCACAACCTTTGGCGTTATATATTATATTGTCTACAAACCATTAAATAAGCATATGAGTATCCAGCATGGCATGCAGAGTTCAGGCATGTGCTCCAAAAATTGTTGACTGTAACGGTTTCGTCTTGTAACTAAACAATGAAGGTTAACCAGAAAAAAAAAAAAAAAAAAAAAAGTACATACACACACACATATATATTAAAAAAAAAAAAAAAAGACCAATTGGAAGTAACAAATCAATGTTCTGCTTTGGCAATGTCAGTTGTTAAAAACCTCGTGTACGGACTTGAGACGTACGGTACGACCTATGAGTATACGAATAAATTACCAAACATCTGTTATATT
>BLSH010483271.1:1032322-1050418 GCA_018402905.1 Glandirana rugosa | reverse complement strand
GTGTGGTTCCGGAAAGGATACAGAGATAGGGTAAGAGATTTACTAAGAGTTGAATAGCTATGAACCGCACGAGTATTATATCCTACGTCTTGTATAAGGTAAATAAGGGTGGGGGTATTATCGATGCGGTCTGAGCTAATATATAAAACGTGTGGTTATGACGACCGGTTAAGAAGTTCTCGGCTATATGTGGGAACGGGGACCAGACTGGTGGTTTAGTGATAAAAGCTCTGGAGTGTTTAACCGGATTGGAGGCGTGGCATGTTGACCTCTGAATTACTGATCACAACTCGCTTGGGCCTGACATTGCAAGCCCAGGCATGGCTTGAAAGCCCACCCGAACCCGAACGATTTTTGAAATGTCCGGGTCCGGGTCCGTGCCCCGGACACCCGAAAGTTCGGTACGGACCCGAACGTTACAGTCCGGGTTCGCTCAACACTAGTCATTAAGTCTCCAGTTGTACGGTGCGGAGGTTAGGCCAATTTGTGAGGTCTCGAAAATAGTGATTTGGTGGTCAGACCAGGGGCAAGGGTGTATATCGGCTCTTGAAGAATTGGCCAGCAGTATTGGTGTGCAAAATATATAATCGAGTCTGGCGTAGCTATTATGGGGGTGGGAATAAATGGAATATGTTCTGCATCCTATATTATGAGCACGCCAAGTATCGATAAGTTGAGAATCATTTAGAGAATGGGATAGAGACATAGGAAAGGCCTTGGTGTGGGGTGTGACTGAACTTCTATCTGGGGATGGATTGGCTGCTAAGTTAAAATCTCCACCTATTATTAAGTGAGGGGATTCATGTAAGGCAAGAACATCAAAAAAGGACTTAAAAAAAGAGGCATGTGTATCATTAGGAGCGTACATTGACGCAATTGTAATAGCTTTTCCCCTAAGATATCCTTTAATTATTATAAATCTGCTTTCAGGGTCTTTAAAAACTTTTTGGATATCCAATCTGATATTATTTTGAATGAATATTGCAACACCCCTAGATTTGGAGGAATGTCTGGTGCAGTGGTACTGCCTAAAGCCTCAGTTGAAAAATTTCGGGGGGTTATTTAATAAAAAGTGAGTCTCTTGAAGGAGTATTATATTCGCGCCTAAGCGTTTGTAGTGTTCGAAGGCCTTTTTCCTTTTTTGGGGGCGGGGGGTTAAACCCCTGTACATTGTGGGAAATTACTTTGAGTCCCATTGTGGTTGTAGAAAGGGGGGGATTATAATATGCATGGGCTTGATGTAAAAAAGGGTCCCCGAGAATAGGGTGATAACTTCAATGGGGGGGGGCCGAAATAGACCCACGGCACCCTGCAAGAGTCGTCAAAAGTGGGTAATAGCTAAGTAATGTTTTCTTATGTATACCTGATGTGTATGTATAACTTCTTCTCTTTGATTCAGACCTTCTATAGTGGTAAAATAAAAAAATATTAACCAAATAAAGAATAAGTAACAATAACGAAGAGGATCAAACTTAAAAGTATAGTTTGATCTCGCAAGAAAGTAACTTAGACGAATAAGTCCAAAATTTGGTCTATGTGCCTTCCAGGCCGGGCACGCTTCTGCCCCAAAAAAGCGTACGGGTCGTGACCGACAATGGCACATGAAAGGAGCACAGTCCAATTGGGGGAAGTCATGGCGATTCCAGACCCTCCAGATAAATAGAACATTTTTAAGGTAGGAAGTTAAATGAAAATATACAAATGATGGCAACACATCACTGCGCCATCCTGTAAAGCATCATTTGTTTAAACCTCAATATATATACTAGACAGTGTATCAAGAATGTTCAAATAATAAAATTAACAGTAGAGAAATTGTTGATCCATGATAGCTACCACTATCAGTTTAGACCTTTAACCTGTCATTAAACTTATGTTAGGATTAACTTATATTCAAAGTATCTAGGAGACCAAAGTGCCTGCTTCAATTGTCCAGCTTGTCCCTCTACATCATGACCTAATTTTATTTTCAAACTGTATTGTGATTATTGGCGTAGAATACTTATTTATGAAGTTATGATAAAGCCTTTTGTTATAGTGTTTTATAGTATCTAGGCCATGATGCATTCGGGAAAGCTAGCAGGACTGTATAGAAAGGTGAGATATTCAACAACAATAAACGTTTATAGATCTTAAATGATAAGATTTTGTTACTGCAAAAAGATCATAGTTATCAATGTCCACCCTTCATATTAGAAAATAGGAAAGGGGAATGTACAGCAGCGGAGGATAAAGACAGCAAAAAAAAAAAAAAAAGGTTGAGCTTACACCGAGTAGGGAAATATAGGTTGTACTTTGCTGCCATCTACTGCTGAAAAGTGTTAATGCAGTTTGTAGTAGCATAAGCAGCTGGTATATATATTTCAACATAGCCTTTCCATAGTCATCTAAAGCAACTCACTGCAGCAGTGCTCAGAAAATGAGGTTGAAGAGAGAAAAAGTGAGAACCTTGAACTGTCAAAACCTGTAGCCAAACAACAGTGGCAAATATGATCCACAGTGAAACCAGGGAAATGTCAGTTTCTCATCACGGACTGTACCAGTAGTAAATAACAACAAGGATCAAAAAGTAGGTTTTGCAATAAGATCATGCGTCAATATCTATGTAAGGCTGACACCATCTACGTTGATCACGGCGGGAGGCCGGGGTGTTCCAAATAGGTGAAGATCTTGGAGTGTTATGTAGTCTGAGTGGTGGGTCAAATTCCAGCAATTCCAGCTTTACTAGCAAGTCTTTTCCTTCACTCAAATTGAACAATAGCAACTCATGGCCACAATAAAATGAAAATGCAAAGAAAAAGAAGACTATATACCGCACACCGATATATAGTGTACACTCAATACGCTGTGTGTATATATATATATATCCCCTCAAAATAACTCAACACACAGCCATTAATGTCTAAGTCGCTTGCAACAAAAGTGAGTACACCCCTAAATGAAAATGTCCAAATTGGGCCCAATTAGCCATTTTCCCTCCTCTGTGTCATGTGACTCGTTAGTGTTACAAGATCTCATGTGTGAATGGGGAGCAGGTGTGTAAAATTTGGTGTTATCGCTCTCACTATCTCATACTGGTCACTGGAAGTTCAACATGGCACCTCATGGCAAATAACTCTGAGGATCTGAAAAGTAGAATGGTTGTTCTACATAAAGATGGCCTAGGCTATAAGAAGATTGCCAAGACCCTGAAACTGAGCTGCAGCATGGTGGCCAAGACCATACAGCAGTTTAACAGGACAGGTTCCACTCAGAACAGACCTCACCGTGGTCAACCAAAGAAGTTGAATGCATGTATTCAGCGTCATATCTAGAGGTTCTCTTTGGGAAGTAGATGTATGAGTGCTGCCAGCATTGCTGCAGAGGTTGAAGGGCTGGGGGGTCAGCCTGTCAGTGCTCAGACCATATGCAGCACGCTGCATCAGATTGGTCTGCATGGCTTTCATCCCAGAAGGAAGCTTCTTCTAAAGATAATGAACCAGAAAGCCTGCAAACAGTTTTCTGAAGACAAGCAGACTAAGGACATGGATTGCTGGAACCATGCCCTGTGGTCTGATGAGACCAAGATAAATTTATTTGGTTCAGATGGTGTCAATCATCTGTGGTACCAGGTGAGGAGTACAAAGACAAGTGTGTCTTGCCTACAGTCAAGCATGGTGGTGGAAGTGTCATGTGAGGGGCTGCATGAGTGCTGTTGGCACTGGGGAGCTACAGTTCATTGAGGCAATCATGAATGCCAACATGTACTGAAGCAGAGCATGATCCCCTACCTTCAGAGACTGGGCTGCATGTCAGTATTCCAACATGATAACGACCCCAAACAGACCTCCAAGACGTCCACTGCCTTGCTAAAGAAGCTGAGGGTAAAGGTGATGGACTGGCCAAATATATCTCCAGACCTAAACCCTATTGAGCAACTGTGGGGAATCCTCAAATGTAAGGTGAAAGAGCGTAAGATCTCTAACATCCACAAGCTCCGTTATGTCATCATTGAGGAGTGGAAGAGGACTCCAGTGACAACCTGTGAAGCTCTGGTGAACTCCATGCCCAAGAGGCTTAAGACAGTGCTGCAAAATAATGGTGGCCACGCAAAATATTGACACTTTTGGCCCAATTTGGACATTTCCACTTAGGAGTTTACTCACTTTTGTTGCCAGTGGTTTAGGCATTAGTGGCTGTGTGCTGAGTTATTTTGAGGGGGCACTCACTACTTTACATTGTAGCAAAGTGTCATTTCTTCAGTGTTGTCACATGAAAAAATATAATAGCATATTTACAAAAATGTGAGGGGTGGACTCACTTTTGTGAGATACTGTGTGTATATATATATATATATATATATATATATATAGACACACACACACACACACACACACAGTGCATTCAGTGTAGACTATATATACAGTGCATTCGGTGGTGTACAGTATATACAGTATACATTGTAGCAAAGTGTAATTTTTTCAGTGTAAATGAAATGTTTAAAAAACTGTGAGGGGTGTGCTCACTTTTGATAGATACTGTAGGTGTGGTTCCGCTCTGATTTTATGGTTCTCTTGTTTGGTTTGCTCTGGTGCTGAAGGAAATGTTTGTTGCCAGAAATCTTGTGAGCTGTTAACTTCATGTGCTCTCTGCCTGTACTGTACTCTTATCAGGTACAGTACATTGTTCTTAGCTATCTCAGTGGACTAAAAAACACCTCTTCCTATGTTATGGAGAACAGTAGAGGGGGAGGTGTTCTGTAATCCTGTTGTATGATTACAACGCTGCTCCTCAATAGATATTGTAAGGTGGGTGTAAATTGCCACCCTAGGACAGGATGTGTGTTATTGGTCGGATCACCTGGTGAAAATAAAACGTGACAAAAAATATTGTAGCCTAGGCTTGTGCACAGCCGAAAAATTTGTTAGTTTTCATTTTCGTTCCATTTGTTTTTTTATTTTTTCTAAAATTCGAGAATTCGGAAATTCGGGAATTTGAAAAATTCGGAATTCAGAATTTTTCGGGATTTGAATTTCGGAAATTTGCGAATTCAGCAATTTGGCAATTCGAAAATGCCGGAATTCGATGTTTGGAAATTTGGAAGTAAACAATCCAAAAATTAAAAAAATTGGAAACTCCAAATTCGGAAATTTGAAAATAAGAAAGAACATTTGTTAAATTATAGGTATTGGAATTTCCTTGAAAATATGGCTGTTAGTGAACTTGACCAGTAGAGATCCGTGCTATAGCCAAAAGACGGCTACAGTGCGGATCTCGATTGCCGGGGGGACGTCCATGGATGTCTGCCCCTTTGCACGCTCCCAGCGCACACTCATTGGCGGCAGTGTGCATGCACAGTTAACCCCTTCACTGCCCCCCTAATATTAACCCCTTCACTGCCAATGACATTTATACAGTAATCAGTGGACATTTACATTTCTGATCGCTGTATAAATGTCATTGGTCCCAAAAAAGTGTAAAAAATGTCCGACATGTCCGCTGCAATGTTGCAGTCCTGATAAAAATCACAGATCACTGCCATTACTAGTAAAAAAAAAATAAAAATGCCATAAACCAATTCCCATAGTTTGTAGACACGATAACTTTTGCGCAAAGCCATCAATATACTGTGATTGCGATTTTTTTTTTACCAAAAATATGTAGAAAAATATATATCGGCCATATTTTTGGATATGTATTATAGCAAAAAGTAAAAAATATTGTTCTGTTTTCAAAATCGTCGCTCTTTGATTATAGCACAAAAAATAAAAACTGCAGAGGTGATCAAATACCACCAAAAGAAAGCTCTATTTGTGGGAAAAAATGATAAAAATTTTGTTTGGGTACAACGATTGCGCAATTGTCATTCAAAATGCGACAGAGGGGAAAGCCGAAAATTGGTCTGGGCAGAAGGGGGGTTTAAGTGCCCAGTAAGCAAGTAGTTAAATACGAAATTTATCACTAACAGCCATATTTTCAAGGAAATTCCAATAACTATAACTGAATAGTTATTTATTAGTTAGTTATTATTTCAAATGTTCTTTCTTGTTTTCAGATTTTTGGCTTTTCTGATTACCGAATTTCTGAATTTGCAGTATTCGGATTTTCGCATTTGCCAGTTTTCAGATTGCTAAATTTTCGAGAAAACTAAAATTCGGATTCGTCCGAATTGCTGAATTTAGAAAAATTAGTTAAAAAACGAATTTGGAACAAAACGAATTGCGCATGCCTATTGTAGCCACCTAATCTAAAGACATGATATACAATATAAACACAATATATTAAATAAATGATCTATTCATGCAGCAAGCGAATGCCTTACGGGATAGATTGCTCCTTAGAGGCTACTCGCGTACTCTCTTACGTAAGGCTTTTAATAAAGCCTATCTACGTTCAAGAGAGGATACCATGTTCCGTACTAAGAGACCAGCACAGACTGAGTGAGTTCGCCTCATTACTCCATATACTAGACAACACACACAGATAAGGCCAATTCTTCAGAGACACTGGCATCTTCTTACTAGCGATAACATTCTGAAGAAATATGTCAAAGATACTCCCGAAATAACGTACAAAAGGGCACGATCTGTGAGGGGCCGAGTTACTAGAAGTCATTTTCAGGAAACACAAACAGAAACATTAGGCACATGGAAATGTTGATCTTGCAAATTCTGCCAATTTATTTTTGAAAACTCTACATTTTCTCTACCCAACGGGAGGCTGCACTCTATCAAGCATTACGTGGATTGCCAAACCATTGGCGTGGTCTACGTGATGTTTTGTGAGTGCGGCGCGTTCTATGTTGGAAAGACCAAACGCCAATTTTGGCGCAGAATAAAAGACCATATATATTATGGAAACAAAAATATACTATCTACACCGATAGGGAGACATCTTAGCCTATACCATCAAAATAACCCGGATGTGGTTCGATTTGCAGCTTTGGAAAGAATTATGCCCAACTCTCGAGGTGGAGAGTTTGACAAGATAATTCTCCAGCGAGAGACACGTTGGATTTACATTTTAAAAGCCACAGAGGCACCAGGCCTCAATGAAACATTGAGTTACAAACCATATTTATGATTTAGGTGTTTGCGGGTGGGTTGGGTGTGTGTGTGTGTGTGGGGGGGGGGTTGAGAGAATGATCTCTTCGTCTTCTCTCCCCTCCCTTCTCCCCCCTTTCTCTCTCTCCCCCCCTTTATCCCCTACGCTCTCTCGTTCTCTCTTTCTGCCTCTTCTTCCTTTCTCCCCCTCTGGTCCCTGGTCTCTGGTCTCATCCCTCCCCCATGAGAACCTTCTATATGGTTTATCTCTAATTTTGTTTCTGTTGTATTTGTGCTACCCCACAGTATTCAGATTTACTATTTGTGATATTTTTGCTGTTATCCAGCATTTCCCGGTCAGGTGTTCTTATGTGCTATTGCGCCGTGTGGCCACGTGGGGCTCTCTGGGGCGGACATATGCGTTTCACGTCTCCTGTCTTGGAGGCGTTGGGATGACGCGGGCACCTCTTGCAGCGGCTGATAGGGGGGGTACACTTCCCTCCCCCTGTGGCTTGCGCTCTGGTTATGCGCACGCTTCCCTTCCACACGCCGCGTCCTCCCCTTTGGACATGCGCCGTGCGGTTGGAGCGCACATCGCGTGGTGATGTCATTGTCTATGATGGTCTCAGATGCGCCGCTGTTCCTGTATGGCGCACAGACTCCGCATACCATTTTATCTAGATGACAACTGTGGACAATTCTGTCCCCCTCTTTTTGGAAAAAGGGCTTTATTATATATCTTAAGGTAAGCACTAAATTAGATGATACATATGCATGATGTATGCGATGTTTGGTCTATCAATAGTACACATATAACTTTCTCTTTCTCTTTCTTGCTAGGCTCTAACTTTAAGCCCTATCAAGCCATTAAGGGAGACGGTCCAAACACGTGATGAGTCCCCCTTGTCTATGCAAATGTAAGATGTTTATCTCTAGTCAATAAGATGCACTCATAAACATGAGATGTATTCTTAACAAATCACCTTCTATCTAGGTCATCTATGATCCTTCCCATATAACACGTCTGCCCGTATGTTCTTGCTCCTTGTGTCCGCCCCCCTGAGCTTTTCCACACCTACACATGGTCTAATGTAAGCATGTATTTACAGCAGCATATCTTGTTTTGTCTTGTTTTTGTTTTTGATAATGTATGCTATATAGGCATAAAGTACGGTATCAATACATGGTACTCATAATATTATTCTTTCTTCTTATTTAAGTTTATGTGTACTCAAACCCATGCTGTAAGAGGTCCTGATGAAGCTCCTGAGGTGAAACGCGTAGACCTACTCTTTTGTGCTCAGTATGGTGGTTTGGTATTTTGTACCATTTAACCTATCTTTAGACCAATTGTGTTATTTGTACATCCTATTGGACATTGTGTCCATATTTTAAACATATGTCTATTTTGTATCAATAAACTTTGTCAATTTTAATTGTGGTGTTGTCTCGTGATGTGCCTTCAAAGTCCCTAGTACAGGGGGTTATCCCCCCAAATTTTGCACTGACAATATATTAAATGTTTGTTCTTTGTTCAGAAAACGCAAATATCAGTCAAGGTTTTCTAATAAAACAATATTGTTTTCTGAGATTGATTGTAGGTCTATGCTGGTGACTTTCAACATCACAGTGTTGACATTTTACAGGAACAATTCTTTAGGTTTACAAGCATTGGACATAAGTTTAAAGACAATAAATAAAATGTAAGGTTATCAAAAAATAGCCACACTGTTGTTACACGTGACCTTTTTTAATGAAGATTTGGCAAAAATGCCATAATATTTCAGTAAACTGAGCAACAGAAATTTTGTACACATGATTGCTGGTGACAAATTGGAAATATTATCCAAAATTATTTTCCAAAATGGAATAATTTTCTGGAGAGAATTGTTTAAAACAATCTTCTCCAAAGAACTATTAGCCATGAGTGTTTGCTAAAATTCTAAGGTAGCCAGAGTGATCATAGTGTGATGGCAACATTGATTTAAAGTCTGAAGATATATTTTCTCTCTTATTAACAGAAATATCTAATTCTAAATTTCAGAAGTGCTGCCTTAACATCGTTATTTCTAAGAGTATAAATAATAGGGTTTAACATTGGAGTTACAATGAAATAAAAAATTGCAATCACTTTGTCAGTTCCTGGTATTGAGCTTGACCTAGGTTTCATGTAGGCAGCCATAGCTGAGCCATAAAATATTGTCACAACTATCATATGAGATCCACATGTGGAAAAAGCTTTTCTCCGTCCAGCTGATGATGCTATTTTAAGGATACTCAAGATTATTTTAATATATGACCCTACAATAAATGTGACAGGGGTCATAAGAATAATCACACCAACAATAAAGATAATGAATTCAACAAAGATAATATTTTCACATGACAGAGATAGGATTTCAGGTACTTCGCACAGAAAATGATTTATTTCATTGTTTCCACAAAGATTAACATTTAATGTAAGAGTCACATGGGAAATAGAAAGAAGGAATCCACATAACCATGTACCAACAGCTATTCTGATGCAGACCATATTACTTATAATAGTAGTGTAGTGTAATGGATAACATATAGCTATGAAACGATCATATGCCATTATGGCTAGCAGAATACACTCAGTTTCTCCTAAGGAAAGGGAAATGTACATCTGTGCTGCACATTCCGCATAAGAGATTACCTTCCTTACTGAAACAAAATCTCTTAGCATTCTTGGTACAGTTGAAGTTGAATAACAGATATCCAGAAAAGAGAGGTTTGAAAGAAAGAAATACATAGGAGTATGAAGATTGGAATCTGTTACAATTAGAATAATGAAGAGAATGTTTCCAATCAAAATGACCATATACCCAACCATAAAGATAAGAAAAAGAATAACTTGAGTTTTTGGGTTACTGGAAAGGCCAAGAAGAACAAATTCCAAAACCTCTGTGTCATTTCTAAAAGGCATTCTTTAAAATATGAGAGAAACACGATATTTAAATTATGTTCTTCTAAAATGCATTATAGTATGTTGAAATACATTAACAATGGCTGTGAATAAATTGTTTACATTTTGAGATCTTCTTTAATATAGTAAGGGACATCTAATGGCTATTAATCAGAAAATACCACAGTATTGCCACTAGATGGTGCTGACAATAATAATCCGATTGCAGAGAATGTAACAAATTTACATGCAGTTTTAATGGATGAACAGCTAGGCAAATGTTTTTTATAAATACACCCATAGGGTATAGTTCCAGCATTGTCTAAATTTTTAACTTATGATTAACCTAATGCAATTAAACATGGAGTTGCTATTCTGTCTGTCCCTAACAGTAAAGCACACTTCTTCCCCTTTGACATGTGACCAAAAACATTTTAGTGGAAAAAAAGTCAGAGACACAGTCGTGGTGTCAATTGTTAGGAGTCCCCACACAACTACATAGCCATTCCACTTATTTTCTTTACCATCTAAAACCTCACATCCCACCACTATCAACAAGCAGGCTGAGTTAAGGGCTGAGAAGCTGTATTTTCCCCTGAGCTGATATCCTTTGCTTGTAGCTGCAAATGTTTCTATCTCTGCAAATACATCTTTTTACTTGTGTTTTTATTCAAGCAAATTACTTATACATTTTGGATATATTTTGTATTTTGTATCAAGACATTTATTTGTTTTTACATGGACGTTCAGTTTTGATTATTTGGTTTTAATTTTTTTGTTCATGTTTTATCCTATTTGATCAGTCCAAGCACCTTAGCAACAATTGTACAATACAGTATTAAACATTGTTTCACTGTTTTTCTCTTTCCCTTCTATTGATTAATACATGAGAGTACAATGTGAATAGTGAAGGAAAAAAGGTTTATTTTTAGATATTAGAGTGCCTAAATAGACAATACGCATGACTTTGTACCTTTTTAATAATACATTTTAGTGAACAATCACTTAAATTTTCACACATGGTAAGGCTTGGTTCACATCTATGCATTTTTTAGTGCGTTTTCAGTTTTGCAGAAACACATTACAGTCCATTGGTTAATATGGTTTCCTATGGGTCACCTTCACATCTATGAATTTTATGTAAAGGGCCACTGACTTTTTTCTGGTTTTTGGTTCCATAGATTTCAATAGATCAAAAACGTACATTGAAAAATGCAAAATGCGCCTGGAATATGCAAACTGCAACCTACATAGGTGTGAACCAGGTCTAATTGCAGTCCTTATTTTGCATCTATCTCTTATAGTTTATGCTTTGTGTGTACATTTGCCTAATTCAAACTTTTCTCATGTAGCTATATAAGCTATTTTTTTTTCTAAACCACAGAAATACTTTCAAAGAATTGCTTTGTTATGCAGTTTTTTCTGAACTGGCACTGAGCATATGCGCATAAGACAGTTACTAATGCAATATATTGGATTATTTATGGGCCAAATTATTGTAAACCAAAAAAAAAACTTTTTTAAGGGCCTCACTGGTAATTCATGGCACATTCCAAGTCATTATTATACCTTTTTATACGCTGTTGAAATTACATGCAAAGATATATTCTTCTTTGAAACTTAGAATTTGCAAAAAGCTGACATGACAAGGGTGAAAAACAAGTGGACTGTACTTGTCACTTGTTTACAACTTGATTGAGAATTCCAAAATGAAATAGAAGAATGGGATTTTTTGGGAAAGTAACACCAAAGGCAATGAGAAATTGATAATACAGTAGAAGGAACAATAGCAAACAAAAAAATCAGGAAAATTTGTGCTTCACTAAATAAATAGACTCCATTTACTTTAGCACCAGTCTCGGGCAGTAGAGAGCATGTCCCCCCAGACTAACACATCTTGTTCTGGCAAGAAGGGAAAAAAATAAAAAATAAAAATCCAATAACCAATGGAAGGTATGAAAGAGGAATTTGTGGTGGGTGTGGCACTGCTAATGGTATGCAACAATAATCACTACAGACAGTGATTATAACTGTGAATGCAGGTTACCCCTTGATTGGGGAGATCTATCCGGTGAGTGCAACTACACAGGGGGGAGCATGGGTGATACACAGGCACCGCTCACTTGTGTGGAGTTTGCAGCATCTTTGCTCACCTTATTTTTAAAGCCTGTTTGCCATCTGACACAATCTCACCAGTGGACTTTATATTACAATAATTTAATGCTGAAGCACTTTTTACAATTGTATAATTTATTCGAGCACACGTAATATATACATTTATATGATTTTCACTTCGCTCATTTCCAAGATAGCAAGGATAACTTGCCACACATTTGTGGTAGTATTGAATTGTAAGTCTGGTAACTTGCTGCACATCATTCCTGGCAAGTTGTACACTTGCAGAACACTTGAAGCACAAGTTCTAGCGGACACTATTCCAATTTGTAACAAATTTGCATGGCAAGTCTCTAGCAAGAGCAAAGTTACAGTGGTGAGTCTACAGCAAGAGCTCTGCAAGTCTACAGCAAGAGATCCGCAAGTCTACAGCAAGAGCCCCACAAGTCTCCGTTTTTGGCAAGAAGAAAGAAGTCATTCTATGGAACAATTCCCAGATAGCAGGTAATTGTGCTGCAAGTTATGACTTGCTGAGCTATTGCTAGACTTGCCAGGTTTCACAAGTTTGTTGCACAATTGCAGCAAGTCTGCATTGCATGACTCCAGATCAACTTTCTTTGTTTGCACTCTGCAAGCCTGCTGCAAGTTCTGGTTCAGTTATGTTGTGTAAATAGTTATCCCACCATAGGGGGTCACTGTGGCTGAATTTTCATCAGTGCTCCCTGCTGTGTGTAAGGGCCAGTTCACACTGAGGCGATCCTAGGCGATTTGCGATCCGACTTGTGTCGCCCCAATTCGCCTCAAATCGCCTGACATCAGAAATCCCATTGGAATGAATGGAGCCGTCTTAATATGCGCTACTCAAGTCCAAAGCGATTCCAAAAAAGGTTCCTGTACTATTTTCAAGCGGCTTCTAGGCGAATTGAGCCCATAGAAGTCAATGGAAGTTTGCTTCCAAGTCGAATGCCCGTCTATGAAGAAGCGACTTTCCAGGAAGAAAAACATAATTTTACCAGAAGACACACCTCTCATGTCCCAGGTACTCCTGTTGAAATCGCCTGAAATCGCCTAAAATCGCCTGAGATCGCTTCGCAATCGCACCGCAATCGCGCCACTTCGCTTCGCAATCGCGGTGCTTCGCCTTTTCAAATCGCCTAGCAAAGTCGCCCCGAAGTCGGATCGCCTCAGTGTGAACCAGCCCTTAGGTTGTTCTTTAATTGGTGCTGGGACAGCCATAGAATCACTTTGGGAGTGGTGTGCAGAGAGGTAACCATGAGATCTGATATGGAGTTCAGGGCGGTAGAAAACAAGGAGTGTCTAACCCTAATATCCCATTGGTGTAGCACAATTTGGAATGTTTTTTTTTTCCTTGTTTATATGCTGAGATTTAGCAGAAAATGTGTGTATTTAACGAGAGGTGGAAATAGAAACCTCTAAGACCCGGTGCAAGAAACCTGGTATTTCAACCATTGTATAGAGGACTACAAATCCCAGCAATACAGCAACAATGCAGAATACTACCAGCTATAGGAGGTGTATATAGAGTGATAACTGCACTGTGTTGTAAAGAGATCCATGCATTGTGTGGTATACAGAGCGATCCATGCATTGTGCTTGTAGTGGGGGAACCCTCCGCTCATCTCTCTGCTTTACTGTCAGGGATATAAAGCATGCCTAGACCAGAAAGGTCACGAGACCTCTGTAGAGTGAGGTGAGCCCGGTATAGATCTACCTTTTCCTATTTCCCATAAAAGGGATCTCTCTGTATACAGTACAATGCATGGATCTCTCTGTATACAGTACAATGCATGGGTCGCTCTGTATACAGAAAAATACATGGGCCTCTCTGTATACAGCACAATGCCTGGGCCTCTCTGTATACAGCACAATGCATGGGTCGCTCTGTATACAGCACAATGCATGGGCCTCTCTGTATACAGCACAATGCATGGGCCTCTCTGTATACAGCACAATGTATGGGCCTCTCTGTATACAGCACAATGCAGAGGCCCATGTATTGTGCTGTATACAGAGAGACCCATGCATTGTACTGTATACAGAGAGGCCCATGCATTGGGCTGTATACAGAGAGGCCCATGCATTGTGCTGTATACAGAGCGACCCATGCTTTGTGCTGTATACAGATAGACCCATGCATTGTGCTGTATACAGAGAGGCCCATGCATTGTGCTGTATACAGAGCGACCCATGCGTTGTGCTGTATACAGAGAGACCCATGCAGTGTGCTGTATACAGAGTGGCCCATGCATTGTACTGTATACAGAGTGGCCCATGCATTGTGCTGTATACAGAGTGGCCCATGCATTGTGCTGTATACAGAGAGGCCCATGCATTGTGCTGTATACAGAGAGGCCCATGCATTGTGCTGTATACAGAGAGGCCCATGCATTTTGCTGTATACAGAGCAACCCATGCATTTTACTGTATACAGAGAGATCCATGCATTGTACTGTATACAGAGAGATCCCTTTTATGGGAAATAGGAAAAGGTAGATACTTTTTTCACCATCTAAACTGGGCTCACCTCACTCTACAGAGGTCTCGTGACCCTTCTGGTCTAGGCATGCTTTATATCCCTGACAGTAAAGCAGAGAGATGAGCGGAGGGTTCCCCCACTACAAGCACAATGCATGGGTCGCTCTGCATACAGCACAATGAATGGATCTCTTTACAGCGCACTACAGCGTGCAGTCATCTATAAACAATGCATGGGCCTCTATACAATGGAGTGAAACTACCAAGTTTCTTGCACCGGGTCTTAGAGGTTTCTATTTTCACCTCTTGTTAAATACACACATTTTCTGCTAAATCTCAGTATATAAACAAGGAAAAATAAAACATTCCAAACTGTGCTACACAAATGAGATATTAGGGTTAGTCACTCTAATCAGTCAGATCTCATGGTTGTTACCTCTCTGCACACCACTCCCAAAGTGATTCTATGGCTGCCCCAGCACCAATTAAAGAATATCATTACACACAGCAGGGAGCAAATATGAAAATTCAGCCACAGTGACCCCTGTGCTGGGATAACTATTAGGCCTCATACACATGGATGTTTTTTGACGGCAACGTTTTCTGGCGTTTTTTGCAGCTCTCCATGTTAGTAAATGGCCCCATAAAAACGCCAACGTTTTTGAGCTGTAGAGGGCTTTGGCGTTAGTGAGCTGAAACTAGAACCCACGGCCAGTGCGTTCTGAGGCTGAAACGCTTTGGCGTTTTTCGACACTGACGCCGCAAAAGGCTCACTAACGCCATGCCGACGTTAACCAGCATTTTTGACACCGACGTTTTTAGGTTGAAAAATAGCAGAGGATTCTTTTTTTTTTAAAGACGCCTATTGACGCTGAAGCTCACTAACGCTCACTAACGCCGATGCATAACGCCGAAAAACGCTGTTTATTTTCCTTGACGTCGAGCCAACGTTTTGCTTATTTTTTAAGATACGCCCGTGTGTGAGGCCTTACACAACATAACTCAACCAGGACTTGCAGCAGACTTGCAGAGTGTTTGCAAAGAAAGTTGATTTGGAGTCATGCAATGCAGACTTGCTGCAATTGTGCAACAAGCTTGGCAAGTCTAGCAATAGCTCAGCAAATCATTTTCAAACTTGCAGCACAATTACTTGCTATCTGGGTTGGTTACTGTGATTATGGCATATCCACGATGTATTATCAAGTTTCAATAGTTTTTATTAAAGATTTTTGGTAAAAAAAAAAATAGATTGAAGCATTGCTTTAAAACATATTATGACATCCAAAATGCAAATCACATTCCATGATGTGTTATATAGTAATGTTTAACCTTGGCACATTCATATAAAATTGTTGCATACCATTAGCAGCACCACACCCACCACAAATTCCCCTTTCATTCTCCTTTGACATCTGCTCTGACAGTTGTTTTTAGTGGGGGACATCAGCTTCTTAGTCATATAACTGGTCCATAGCATGGAACAATCTTTTCTTTCTCAATGGAAGGTATAGCTGGATAATTATAATAATTCAAGAGTAGAAATTCTGATTTTTACAGAAGACTGATTGTACCAGAGTCTAAATAAATGGCTAATCAGATTAATAAATCTTTGGTAGGTTTACATATAAATATTTCATCACTGAATTTAATGTTAGCCCATCAAGTATATGTGAACCTTTACATTGTAACACAGCCCATTCAGTCTAAAATAGGAATAAAAGCCAAAGCATGTGTGTATGTGTATACAATATATATATATATATATATATATATATATATATATATATATACTGTAAATAACATTTTTCTTTTTTTTAATCACAAGGCCTCCGTTCTTGGCTGCAAAAGGGAACCTAGAGAGGTGGGAGTGGAGACTTGTGATAATAGGTGGGGCATGGCAGGAGCAGCTTGAACGGAGTATAGACACAGTCCAGTGTAAAACGGAGACAGAAATACATTGTGCATGTCAGCAGGAGGCCGAGAAACAACATGACACTGGTCTTTCCAGTGAAGAGTTGAGCAGGGAGAAGTGTTAGCACAAGTATCAACACTGGAGTACAGGCAGACTGTGCCCCCAAGTAGAATACAAGGAAGCAAACTGACCATGTTGGAATGGATGTACATCTATGCTTAGTGTGGTGGATTTGAAATAGAAAAGTAGGGGGACTGGCAGGATCACATTACACGGTACATCAGGTGGATTTCAGGAATATGAAATGTATGGATAACATCGTAAACATTTTTTTTATGTCTAAAGATACTCTTTTAGTTAGGTCTCTTCTGCTATAAATGCCTTTCTTCTGCCTGCTGGCTTTTTTTTTCTAATTGTACACTAAGCCAAGCATACACAGCTCAGTGTGCAGTCTCTGCATGATTTTGTGCTAAGATGTAGTAACTCCTGTGCACATGTTCTGGAGTTACATAATCCTGGCCCACCCAATCAAGGCAGCCAAAGTTTCCAAACCCTAAAAAAGACCCGAAGTAGATGCAAGTGCTGGCAATGGAATGACAAGGTGAGCACAGACATTGTATGCTGAGAATACTTCCACATTATGGCAAGAGCTTCTGTGGGCCTCAAAACTGCTGTGTGGTTAGGCTCTGCTCTAATAAGCTCCAGCAGTTTATGGTCCTGGGTGGGACCATGTGCTGAAGATTGTCAGATGATCAACGATCTGCCTGTGAAGACGTCACCAGTGTATGGCTTTTCTTTTGAAATTATACTGGGCCATGTGTGGAGGGGTGACAAACAAAGTCAGCACTTGATTCCAGCATATGAGTGGTTGCAGGGTGGAAGTAGTGCACTTTTCCTTGACTCTACAAGCCCCACAAGTTGTCTCAAGATTTAAACAAAATATGTATGAACATGGGCGTCCGCAGGTAGGGGCAAGTGCCCCCCCCCCTGGAATCAGGGATCACAAGGTGTCTGCGCAGATTGTGCGCAGGTGCTGGAACACTCCATGTACCAGCTCCCGGCACAGGAAGGAAGATGACACTGTGGACGGCAGCCGGCAGGGCTTTCCATCATCCGGTGTTAAGACAGCACTGACTTGCAGAAGCCTGTGCCAGGAGCCTGACCTGCCAATGTGAGTTATAGACAATTCTTTTCTGTGGGGGGAAGAGAGCTCTGTGCGGGGGATTGGATATGTATACTGGCATAGCACACTCCTGGAATCTGAACCCTGTACATAGCACACGCCTGGAATCTGCACCATGTACATAGCACACGCCTGGAATCTGCACCATGTACATAGCACACGCCTGGAATCTGCACCCTGTACATAGAACATGCCTGGAATCTGCACCCTGTACATAGAACAGGCCTGGAATCTGCACCCTGTACATAGCACACACCCGGAATCTGCACCCTGTACATAAAACACGCCTGGAATCTGCACCCTGTACATAGCACACACCTGGAATCTGCACCCTGTACATAGCACACGCCTGGAATCTGCACCATGTACATAGCACACGCCTGGAATCTGCACCCTGTACATAGAACATGTCCCACGTCTAAGGTCCGCACACGATACATGT
>BLSH010483271.1:939492-951846 GCA_018402905.1 Glandirana rugosa | reverse complement strand
ACTGGTGGTGGTCAGTGGGTAGTCACTGGTGGTGGTCTGTCGGCGGTGACTGGCGGTGGTCACTAATAGGTGATGGGTGACTGGCGGTGGTCCCTGATGGGTGACGGCTGTCTGGTGGTGGTCACTGATGGGTGACTGGTGGTGGTCACTGATGGTTGACGGGTGACTGGTGGTGGTCACTGATGGGTGACTGGTGGTGGTCACTGATGGTAGCCGGGTGTCTGGTGGTGGTCACTGATGGGTGATGGGTGTCTGGGGGTCACTGATGGGTGAAGGGTGAAGGTCACTGATGGGTGACGGGTGAGTGGCGGTGGTCCCTGATGGGTGATGGCTGTCTGGTGGTGGTCACTGATGGGTGACTGGTGGTGGTCACTGATGGGTGCCGGGTGTCTGGTGGTGGTCACTGATGGGTGATGGGTGTCTGGTGGTCACTGATGGGTGACGGTGAAGGTCACTGATGGGTGACGGTGATGGGTGACTGGCGGTGGTCACTGATGGGTGCCGGGTGTCTGTTGGTGGTCAATGATAGGTGATGGGTGTCTGGTGGAGATCACTGATGGGTGACAGGTGACTGGTGGTGGTCACTGATGGGTGCCGCTTGTCTGGCGGTGGTCACTGATGAGTGATGGGTGCCTGGCGGTGGTCGCTGATGGGTGACTGGTGTCTGGCGGTGATCACTAATGTGTGACGGGTGACTGGCGGTGGTCACAGATGCGTGACGGGTGACAGGTGACTGGCGGTGGTCACTGATGAGTGATGGGTGACTGGCGGTGGTCACTGATGGGTGACGGGTGACTGGCGGTGGTCACTTATGGGTGACGGGTGTCAGGCCACGGTCACTGACGGGTGACAGGTACACTTTATGATGACAGGTGCACTTTATGGGGGCATATAGGGTGACTGTTGGGGTGCATTGGGGGGGCAGGTGGGGATGTGTCAGTGTGATTTTACTATACAGATCCGTAACTCACTGATCCCAGCTCTTCTCTCCTCACACTGGACACTGTGTGAGGAGAGAAGAGCTGGTAACAGTGAGTAACCACTCTGTTTACAGTGGAAGTGATCGGCTGTGAAGTAGATCACAGCCGATCACAAGGTATCAGCCGCCGGCTGGTGGCTGATACCTGTGTCGGTGACAGGCAGTGTTCCCTAGGAACACGCCGCCACCGACACGCACGCGCAGCACGCTCCCGATCGCGCGCATGCGCAGTGCGAATCGGGGAAGTGCCATTTGTGATCAGCCGTGACTTCGTCACGGCCGATCACATGGTAAACAGCCATGCCCAATGGCTGTTCACCCCCGTTGGTGACGCGGCGTGTCCTGGGGACACACTGACACGGACAGAGCCGGGATGCGCGTGCCCGATCGCGCGCAATCCCGGCTTAAAGGGGCGACGTTATATGACGTCCACCCGGAACGAGAGCTGCTCAGCTCCGCCGTCATTTGACGGCAGGCGGACGGCAAGCGGTTAACTGCCAATTATGCGGTCATGCAATCCTGTACATAAATTAAATGTTTATGATTTTTTCCCACAAATACAGCTTTCTTTTGGTGGTATTTGATCACCACTGGCTTTTTTGTTTTTTTGTGCTATAAACAAAACAAAACAATTTTGAAAAACAAAAAATATGTTTTACTGTCTGCTATAAAACATATCCATTTAAAATATCAAATTTCTTCATCGATATAGGCGAATATGTATTGTGCTACATATTTTTGGTGAAAAAATACCAATAAGTGTATATTGATTGGTTTGTGCAAAAGTTATAGCATCTACAAACTATGGTATATATACTGGATTTTTTATTTGTTTATGTATTTATTTTTATGTTAATAATGGCAGCCATCAGCAACTTATAGTAGGACTGCAATATTGCAGCAGACAATCTGACACTAACTGACAATTTTTGGGAACCAGTGACACTAATACAATGATCAGTGCTAAAAATATACACTTGTACTAATGACACTGGCTGGGCAGAGGTTAAACGTGTAAGGTGATCAAAGAGTTAAATGTGTGCCCAACCAGTGTTTATATGTGTACTGTGAGTTGCTTTCACCAAGGGATCTGTTGGTTTTTATTCCCTGCAATAAAAACGAGCGCATCCCCGCTGACAGGACAGAAATCTGTCTTGACTTCCTCTTCGCCGATCATGGCTGCTGGCGGTCATCTATTGGTCGGCACCTGCTGATCGGCTTGTGCTGTGACTAATCACAGCACCAGTGGCACACGCCCCCTACCCGGAAAAACAAAATCACATATATATATGTGATTCTGTGCAGCCGGCCCGCACTATAGCATTACAACTACAGTGAGTGGTCTGGAAGTAGTTAAAGGGATTTCGACTTGTTCAGTGTCCTATGGAGAATCTTTTCCCTGACAGGAAGTGAAGGGAACTTTTCACCAGCAGCAGAGACAGAAATACAATTTTTTCCCAAGTTAAATAGGGGAATGCAAGGACCTCTGTTAACTTTTTATTTCCGGTTTCCCTGGTGCAGACTTTCCCCCACTCCCTGACTGGTAAAACATTGTGCTTGAAACAGAAAGTGAGAAAAGACATAGCAGTACCTTAACAAGGGTTCTAATCCTTCGCTACTCCAAAATAAAAAAATTAAAAACGTGAACCCTTTTACTGCCACTGGGGTAAGGCATAAATTAGTGGCAGCAGTGGCTTATACACACACACTTGGTGTGCATTTGACAAGCCAACTGTTGGCTTTCAGACCGGAAGTCTCAGACTCCTGAATCCATCCACTACAGTGAGCAGGGACGTAATAACGTTTATGCTCACTGCAAACAACTACAGAGGAGCAAAGACAAGACTGGTGGCTACAGGGAGGTCACCGGTCTTACAAAACATATGTCAAAGTAATTCATAATATGATTCAAATAATGTACCCTGGATTTCTCTGAAATTACACAGTGGGAGAGAAACAAGGAGCATATTGCACTAAAGTATGACAGCACCAGTACTGTCAGCTAACACATTTTCTGCCCAGAGTTAAGCTTTAAGGGTCCCAAGAGTAGCCAGCCTAACTACTTCTCTACCGGGCCAATTCTGACACTTCTCACATACATGTAAAAATCAAAATTTTTTTGCTAGAAAATTGCTTAGAACAACAAACATTATATATATACATATATAAATATATATATATATATATTTTAGCAGAGGCCCTATAGAATGAAATGGTGGATGTTGCAATTTTTTTGTCAAACGGTATTTGCACAGCAGTTTTTCAGATGCAGTTTTTTTGTAAAAAATACACTTTAATAAATTTTATTGAACACAAACACAATATAATACCCAATTGTTTTGTAGAATATAATAGATGATGTTACGCAGAGTAAATAGATACCTAATATGTTACGCAGAGTAAATAGATACCTAATATGTTACGTTGTAAAATTGCTTATGCCTGTGGAATGGTGCCAAACTACAGCACCTCAAATTCTCCATAGAGGACGCTTTAAATGCATTTACAGGTTACCAGTCTAGAAATTCACAGGAGGTCTGGTACTAGGGTTATTGCTCTCACTCTGACATTACTATACCTCACAAGTGTGGTGCGATCACAGTTTACACAGTTATGCATGTGTTTACATTTATTTTTATTACTTATTTTATCTAAAACTTTTTTTACACTGTCTCCTTTTTTTATTAACGTTACTGCTTTCACAAGAGATGAACAACATCCCATTGTGACAGCATGGGCCATGACAAGTCATCTTTATGGAGAGATCTGGGGTCTATTATACCCCAGATCTCTCCTTTGGCCTCCAATGCAGTAGATCAGACAAAGATCGGTCTGATCGGCTGCTTTTACTGGTCGCTAATGGCCAGGTAATCAAAGAACCAAAACTGGAAGTAACAAAATCCTCATCACGTCCGGTTTTTGGGGTCACAGAGAGGGAGGAACAATGTCAGTTTCTCTCTCTCTCTCTCGCTGTAGTGCAGCTACTGCAGTGTTCTCGGCCTCCCATAGAGATGCTAAGGTTGGGAAGTGGTTAAGCTGCTGGATGGACTCAAAATGTAACCATGAAGAGAAGCTCCAAAACTTACCATATACAGTGGCTCTGAGGTCACAGTAATAGGTTATTGCTGATTAGAGACTATACTGAAAATAAATAAAACATATGTACATATTTTGCAACACAAAAAGAAAACCAGGGAAATCCCTGCATATGAGGATCCTTTATGCTCAGATGGACATTTGGCAAGTAAAAGTGGGCCCTTATGTAGGGTGTGCTGCAACATTAAACGTTTGAAGCAGCAACTAGTACTGAAACGTGAGGTGGCCATGAACCGTGTGACTACTGGACCTAATAAAACATCTCTGAAAGAGACAAATCCTTGTGAAAAAGAATGGTGACAAGAAAGTTTTATTACTGTGAGAAAACTAAGGTAAAAACTTAGTTAGACATAGATGAAACACCCAACACGTGAGTATTCCAGCTGGCCAAGCCAACTGAAGTAAATAAGCATTTTTTGTTTAAAAATGTATGCTTATAGAAGCCGAGACTTTTTGCAAAATTGTATTTCTAGTCTGCAATGGAAGCTGAATAGGATCAATTTATGAAAATGTTTGAGCCCTAGAATGGTGGAGTGAATGATCGCAAAAAAACAAACATTCCAACAAGGGCACCCAGGGATGTCATTAAACAATTTTATTTTACATGGTATACTGTAAATATGATTTGCTAACAAATAGTTACAAAGCTTCAATGTCATAAATGCTTAATGATGTAGCCTGTGAGAACTTATAAAGTTTAATAAAATATACACCAATCAGCCATACCTTTATGACTACTGACAGGTTAAGTGAATAACATTGATTATTTTCTTTCAATGGCATCTGAAAGTAGGTGTTATATATTAGGCAGCACATCAAAGGAAAGCGCCAAGCTAAAGCATGTGCTGTATATTAATAATACGCATTATAACAATCTACTACTTTCTGAAGAATGTCTTTGTGATTTGCATAAAGGGGTATCTTCTGGTCTACAACTTGCCAGCGGACAGATATTTCCTGTTCATTACTTTGAATATTCTGAAAGAAAAAATAAAGAATTACTTTATAGACTAACAAACCAATTTGAATTCATACACATTACATTGGCACTCCTACAATCAAAATAAACCATCCATTGGCAAAAGCTAACATTCTTGGAAGAGAAAATGGTGCAAATAGTTCAACTTTTTAATTAAAACTATATTTACTGCTTTTTATTTGTATCCATCAATGCAAAAATGTTCTTACTATGCCTATTTTGTAAGCTTTGAGTGTATAAAGGAGGACTGAATAAACCATGCAATGGTTAGTCATGTCTACTGGAGTTTCTGCCTCGGACTGGAGCCAATTCTAACTCCTCTTGGTTAAGAAAAATGGAAAGGTCTCACTGTTGGAGTCTTTGGCATTATATATATATATATATATATATTGTGACTTTATGCGATATTTGTTGCCTCGCATTCAATCATTTTGAGGCGACTAGTGAGAGTCCGACCCGGGTTTTACCGGCCACCGTGGCAGAGCTGGTTCCAGCCCGGTCTCTCTAGTCCACTCAAACCCCTCTCCACCTGCATTTAATGACCAGGAAGAGAACAGAGGAGAGCTTGATCCTGGATCTCAGAGGGAGAAAGCTGAGAGAGCTCTGTGTGCAAATTTGGACTCTAAGAACAATGCAATTCTGCAATGTAATTATGTTTTGTGGGTGTCGGGGACAGCCCCACACTGCATAGAGAGGAATCTGTTTGTTTAGTTTAGCACCGGACGGCGAGGTTTTGTTTTCTGTTTTTGTTTGAGTTTTGAACTTGGAAACCCAAAATAATAAACCTGGCAAGCCGCCAGATTTTAAAGAGACTGACATCCATGCTGAATCTTTTCCCCTGAAAAGTGATCCCCATGAGCTAATCTCCCACATGTGGTGGAGTTCAGCGTGGCAACTTTCAAAGATGGAGGAAATGCTGAAGGCCTTGCTACCATCCAATCAGTCTTAGCGGGAATCCAACCGCCAGGTCGCAGAGGCCGCTGCAACAGAACAGGCGGCTCAACAGGCAGCGCTGCAGGAAACCAACCGACGGGTCGCAGAGGCCACTGCAGCACAACAGACAGCCCAACAGGCGGCTCTGCAGGAAACCAACTTCTGGATCGCACAGGCTGCTGCAGCCCAGCGGGAGGAAAGTTTCCAGGCTATCGCAGCACAACAGCAGATGAACCAACAGTTTTCAGAGGCCCTGCTGGAATTAAAGAGGGGGCCTGCACCTTTGGTGACAGTGGAACCAAAGATGGTACGCGCCTCTTACCACATGCAGAAGATGACACCTGCTGATGACGTGGAGGCATATCTCACAATATTTGAAAGAGTCGCTCTTCCCGAAGGATGGCCAAAAGAACAGTGGGCGGGATTGTTGGCGCCATTTCTGACCAGTGAAACCCAGAAAGCCTATTTTAATCTGGAACCAGATAAAGCCCAGGACTATGAGACTCTAAAGGCAGAGATACTTGCATAGCTAGGGGTCACCATGGCAGTCCGGGCCCAACGGGTGCATCAGTGGACCTACTGCATCGACAAGCCATCCCATTCACAGATGTTCGACCTGGTCCACCTCACCAGGAAGTGGCTACAGCCAGAGACTTTGCCAGGTCCCCAGATTGTGGAGCGCATGGTCATGACCGCTATCTACGTGCGCTCCCTGCTACTTTGAGAAGTGGGTCAGTCATGGGGACCCCAAAACCGCCACACAACTTGTGGACCTCGTGGAGAGATACACTGCTGCTGAGGACTTGTTGCACCCATCCATGCTATGTGATAATGCTTATATGAAAAGATTTCTTTTTTCACAGGTCACATGTATAGCATCATGCTCAAGTCGCATGGAGAAGCAAATGTGTATGATTGCTATTGATGGGAAACCTGTCACTGCGCTGCTTGACTCTGGTAGTGTGATAACATTGGTCAAAAGCAGCTGTGTAAATTCGGCCAGGTTACACCCTAGCACAGTCATTAGCATCCATGGGGACACTCGTGACTACCAGATGGTGCTGGTCGAGATTGACCCTTTTTGCCAAATGGAAGGAGAGATTGGTGGCAGGACTGAGGAAGAAGGAGACCCTCTTCCTTTTCTTGTAATGGCTGGGGAGCCGGAGGAGCTGGAAGATAGCTCCCAGCAAATGGCTAATGTCCCAGACAATGTCTCTGTCCCTGACGGTGAGAGCGAACTGAATGTAGTCCCTGACTTAGAGGTCCGGAGAGAGGACTTCTGTACAGAACAACTACAGGATGTCACTTTCCTCAGAGCCAGAGAAAATGTGAAGGTGATGGATGGGGAACCTGGGGACCCTAATTGGGGGGGTGTCTTTTCCCTACATGGCGCTTAAAAATGATTTGTTGTATCAGGTGGTGAAACACGGAGAGGATGAACTGGAACAGCTAGTGGTTCCCAAACCCTTCCGCCGGATAGTGCTATATTTGGCCCATGGTCATGTAATGGGGGGACATCTGAGTATGGAGAAAACCACGGAGAGAATAACCCAAGGATTCTTCTGGCCTGGGTTGTATGCAGACATCAAAGAATACGGTCATGCCCTGAATGTCAAATGACAGCCCCGTCACCCCATTTTCATAGTCCCCTTGTCCCACTTCCCATAATTGAAGTGCCATTTGAGTGAATTGGCATGGATCCCATGAGACCAGTAGTAAAATATTCCTGGGGACACCAGCACATCCTGGTGGTACTGGACTATGTGACCCGCTATTCTGAGGCCATACCCTTGCAGAATACCTCCACTAAGACTAACACCTCCAGGTGTTTAGTCAGGTGGGGATCCCTAAAGAAATATTGATGGATCAGGTACCCCTTTCGTGTCCAGAGTGACCAGAGAATTGTGCAAAATCTCACATCTCCGTACCTCTGTTTATCACAAGCAAATTTACAGTCTGGTGGAAAGGTTTAACAAAACCCTCAAGAGTATGCAAAAAAAAGGTAGTGGATAAAGATGGGCAAAATTGGGATTTTTTGCTGCCATACCTCATGTTTGTCATATGAGAGGTTCCGCAGGCATATACGGCGTATTCCCCCTATGAATTCTTGTATGGTAGACATCCCAGGGGGCTGCTAGATGTTGCAAAAGAGACGTGGGAGGGAGAGGCCATCCCATATAGAAGCATCATAGAGCACGTCTCCTTGATGCAGGATCAAATTACAGCTGTCCTGCCTCTTGCACGAGAGCATATGGAGCAAGCCCAGGAAACCCAGAAAAGGGTTTACAATCGGGTGCCAAAACCCGAACTTTCAACTCAGGGACAGAGTGCTGGGGCTAGTCCCCATGGTAGAACGTAAATTCCTGGCAAAATGGCAGGGTCCCTTTGAGATTAGGGAAAGAGTAGGGGAAGTAAACTACACAGTTTACCAGCCTGGGAAAAGGAAACCAGAGCAGATTTACCATGTTACTCTCCTAAAACCGTGGAAGGACAGGGAGAATTTATTGGCAGTGCCCACGGCCAAAAAGGACCGGTCACCCCTAACCCCAGATGTCCCCATAACCTTGTCATGTACGCAACAAAACAATGTTAAGTAATTTGTCACTAAAAATAGAGACTTTTTCTCTTCCCTACCCGGACTGACCACTGTGCTACAAAATGACATAACCACGGAACCCGGGGTCCATGTAAATGTAAAACCCTACCGAATACCTGAGGCTAGACGAGAGGCAGTGGCGAGAGAAAGGATGTGCCCAGTGCATAACAACCCTAGACCTAACTAAGGGATACTGGCAGATCCCCCTAACGTCAGCAAAGGAAAAAAATGGCCTTCTCTACCCCCGGGAGGTCCTTCCAATACAAAACAATGCTGTTTGGTCTGCATGGGGTCCCTGCATTCTTTCAGAGGATAATGGACAATTCTTTGAGGCCGCATTGGCCCTATGCAGCGGCCTATCTGGATGATGTCCTCATCCACAGTTCAGATTGGGAATCACATCTGCCCTGGGTGCAGGTAGTGGTAGATTCACTGAGGGTAGCAGGTTTAACAGCCAACCCAAAGAAGTGTGCCATAGGTCTCGAGGAGGCCAAATACCTTGGGTATGTTATTGTTCGATGTCTGATTAAACCCCAGACCAATAAGATCGAGGCCATTCAAAAGTGGCCCCAACTGGGGAACAAGAAACAGGTTCAGGCCTTCCTGGGGATTACAGGGTATTACCAACGCTTCATCCCCCACTTTGCCACTCTGACCGATCTGACAAAGGGTAGAGGGTCAGGAATGGTTAAATGGAATCCCGAAGCCGAGAAGGCCTTCCAGAAATTGAAGCAAGCTCTTTGTGTGCAGCCAGTGCTCGTGATCCCAGACTTCCCAAAAGAAAGAGTTTGTGGTTCAAACCGACACCTCTGAGGTGGGACTAGGTGCTGTTCTGTCCCAGATCAGAGACACTGAGGAGCACCCGGTTATCTACTCAAGCAGGCAGCTTAATAGGCAGGAAAGGAATTATGCCATTGTGGAGAAGGAGTGCCTGGCTATCAAGTGGGCCTTAGAGGCCCTGAGATACTACCTGCTGGGAAGGTCATTCAGGCTAGACATCGACCATGCCTCCCTTAAGTGGATCTGTAACAACCGGGAGAAAAATAGCCAGGTGACTAGGTGGTTCCTGGTCCTACAGCTGTTTAAGTTCTCACTGGAACATCGGGCTGGAAGGCTCCAAAATAACGCTGATGGTCTTTCCCGGGCCCACTGCATGGTTGGGACATTTGCTCTGCCCGAGGGGGAGGATATGTGACGTTATGCGAGGCGCCACAATGGATGGGCGATACTTGTCGACCACATGCGATTATTTTGAGGCGGCTAATGAGAGTCTGACCCAGGTTTTGCCGGCCACCGTGGCAGAGCTGGTTCTGGCCCAGTCTTTCTGGTCCACTCAAACCTCTCTCCACCTGCATTTAATGACCAGGAAGAAAACAGAGGATAGCTTGATCCTGGATCTCGGACTGAGAAAGCTGAGAGAACTCTGTGTGCTAATTTGGACTCTAAGAACAAGGTTTGCAATGTGGTTTTGTGGGTGTCGGGGTCAGCCCTACACTGTATATAGAGGAATCTGTTTGTTTAGTTTAGAGACAGACAGCAAGGTTTTGTTTTCTGTTCTTGTTTGTGTTTTGAACTTGCAAGCCCGAAACAATAAACATGGCAAGCCGCCAGATTTTAAAGAGACTGACATCCATGCTGAATCGTTTCCCCTGAAAAGTGAGCCCTACAAGCTAATCTCCCACCATATATACAATATCTCACAAAAGTGAGTACATCCCTCACATTTTTAAAAATATTTTATTATATCTTTTCAAGTAACAGCACTGAAGAAATGACACTTTGCTACAATGTAAAGTAGTTAGCGTACAGCTTGTATAGCAGTGTAAATTTGCTGTCCCCTCAAAATAACTCAACACACAGCCATTAATGTCTAAACCGCTGGCAACAAAAGTGAGTACACCCCTAAGTGAAAATGTCCAAATTGGGCCCAAGGTGTCAATATTGTGTGTGGCCACCATTATTTTCCAGCACTGCCTTAAACCTCTTGGGCATGGGGTTCACCAGAGCTTCACAGGTTGCCATTGGAGTCCTATTCCACTCCTCCATGATGACATCACCGAGCTGGTGGATGTTAGAGACCTTGTGCTCCTCCACCTTTGGTTTGAGAATGCCCCACAGATGCTGAATAGGGTTTAGGTCTGGAGACATGCTTGGCCAGTCCATCACCTTTACCCTCAGCAAAGCAGTGGTCACCTTGGAGGTGTGTTTGGGGTCTTTATCATGTTGGAATACTGCCCTGCCAGCCCAGTCTCCAAAGGGACTCATGCTCTGCTTCAGTATGTCACAGTACATGTTGGCATTCATGGTTCCCTCAATGAACTGTAGCTACCCAGTGCCAGCAGCACTCATGCAGCACTCATGCAGCCCCAGACCATGACACTCCCAGCACCATGCTTGACTGTGGGCAAGACACACTTGTCTTTGTACTCCTCACCTGGTTGCTGCCACACATGCTTGACACCATCTGAACCAAATAAGTTTATTTTTGTCTCATCAGACCACAGGACATGGTTCCAGTAATCCATGTTCTGCTTGTCTTCAGCAAACTGTTTGTAGGCTTTTTTGTGCAATATCTTTAGAAAAGACTTCCTTCTGGGATGACAACCATGCAGACCAATTTGATGCAGTGTGCGGCATATGGTCTTAGCACTTACAGGTTGACCGCCCACCCCTTCACCTTTGCAGCAATGCTTGCAGCACTCATACGTCTATTTCTCAAAGACAACATCTGAATATGATGCTGAGCACGGGCACTCAACTTCTTTGGTCGACTATGGCGAGACCTGTTTTGCAAGGAACCTGTCATGTTAAATCGTTGTATGGTCTTGGCCATCATGCTGCAGCTCAGTTTCAGGGTCTAGGCAATCTTCTTATAGCCTAGGCCATCTTTATGTAGAGCAACAATTCTTTTTCAGATCCTCAGAGAGTTCTTTGCCATGAGGTGCCATGTTGAACCTCCAAGTCAGCCTACGTATGGGTCAGGTCCTCCCCTCTGACCCCCATAGAACAACCCACCAAATGAATAAAAGGAGGGCCTCCCTATACCCCTACATTTCTAACCCTCCTCGCGACGGAACATCAGGGCGGGAAACCCTAGGCTGACATGATGAGCCTCCAGGAAAGAAAAATTACAGTAAGTATAACAATTTTGCCTATTCCTGGAGCTCATCGTGTCAGCCTACGTATGGGATCTAACTAGCATCCAAAAAACAGGGCAGGAAAAAATAACCACACATCACTCCAGCTGAATGCCAAGAAAACCTGTATTATATTAGGCAGAAAGAGCGAAGGTCAGCACTGAAGTGCCCAATGCCTGAGCCAGGTCGTACATTACATCTAAGCAATAATGAGCAATGAAAGTGTTTGAATATTTGGATTACCAGGATTTGGATATGGATTACCAGGATTCTAGGTGGGGCCATTTCATCAATTATAGGACTTACTAATCGATAATCAGTTATTTGCCAGCTTGACATTTTGCGTTCTCTGCAAATATGTTGAAAAAAATAACCTAAAAACTGCGTCCACCCTGGACCAATCTTCCTGTCCCGAACTGCAGAGAATGAAGGTTGCACCACTTCCCAACTTATATGAGAAAAGGTCCAAGCTTTTGAAGAAGAGATGGAACTGGATTAAGAACCACTCTGTCTTGAAATGGCTCAAAGTATGGAGACTTGGCTGAGAAAGCTTGGATTTTTTTCCAAGACATGACTGGTTGTTGATTTAGCTATAAGGTTGCTCGTATAAAACGTGATCTTCTTGGACCGAGTC